>CAUYRH010100834.1:0-10239 GCA_963574655.1 Perodicticus potto
TGTAGTCCCAGCTACTTGGGAGGCGGAGGCAGGAGACTCGCTTGAGCCCAGGAATTGGAGGTTGCTGTGAGCTGTGATGCCACAGCACTCTATCCAGGGTGACAGCTTGAGGCTCTGCCTCAAAAAAAAAAAAAAAAAAAGTTTAATGTTTAAACTTTCCTGCTTTGGGGTTGACTAGCCTATGAAAATCTTTGACCCTGTTCTCCTCCCACTCTTCAGTGTGACTCCCGTGTTTTATGGCCCCTGCTCTGCTCAATCTGATTCCACTTCTAGGAGTTTCTCCTCTGTGTGGGACCCTGTCCTGGAAGGAAGCTGCTCTTCTCAAATTCTCTATTTCAGGGATAGCCTTGTCTCACAGCCTGGAGACACCCCCTTGCTTCTCTCTGTATCCACCTAACCAACACTGTCTGTGGTTTGCTGTTACCTGCTTCTATATTCCAGTTTCAGGGCATAACTTACACCCGGTTTGGTTGCATAAGTTGTCTGTGGGTGTTTGGTTTTTCTATTTAGTTATTTTGCTTTTTACATAGAGAAATACCGAAAGATTCAAAAGCTATGCCACTGTTATTTCCTTCTTTCCAGAATCCCCCTCTAATCTCAGGCTTCCTACTTTGAAGAATAAGTTACACCTATTTACAGAACAAGATTATTGTGATCCTTAGTTGGCCCCAAAGTAAGAAATAATGTTTTACATGAGAAACAATGCTCTACATAAGACAATGTCTGTCAGCCTTGACCTTGCATCAGCAATGCTTTAGTACTGTAAAAATGCTGGTGCCTGGGTCCCCATCCCACAAAAAACTCTGATTTAAATGGTCTGGGGGTGGTGTGTTTCCCAAACTATTGATTCCAGGGTGATTCCAAAGTGTAGCTGAGGTTGATAAACACTAATATAAACAAACAAACAGAAAAATTAAAGTATTTTCACGCAACTCATATGGCTCAGGTGAGGCTGACTCATTCTCCACTAACTGGAGTAGTCGAGCAACCCAAGCATGGCCAATCAGTGTGCTCCATTCCTCTTCATAGATAGACATGTGACTCAAGCTCAACCAATCCCAAATTTCCCTATGACATTTGCTAGAGTTACTATAACAACTACTCTTTGTTAAGCCTTTGTTAAGACATTGTAAGCCTCAAGATCAATGTAAACTCAGAACTTCCTTTTGCTGTCTTTATCCCCAAATGAAGAGTAAAGAGTATCTGCCTGAGAATAAAGCTGGAAAGCATCTTTCTGAAAGCATTGTCAAGAGGTGGAAAGGGTAAGAAAGTACCCTGGTAACACTGCTGATGGGGTTTTTAGAGGTCTTAAATGTAGTAATTCTTTCTACCTAAATTCAGAGCAAATGTAGAGATAGATACAGATATTAGGTAATTGGAAAAGAAATAGTTTTACTACTGAGAAGGTGATTGAGCTCATGGCTTTGGATTACTGCCCAAAAGAACTTTCTAACAATCTCCTCCTTAGTTCATCTGATCACAAGTCACTGGCACAGCTGGAATCTCTGAACCTTGGCCTCTGCTGCTGACTGCTTAGCATAAGGCAGGAGGGTAGACAGGAAGCGAATGTGAGCAGAGTGAAGGGCACTGGAGAAGCAGAACCACGCTGGGATATCAGTTGCTCTCCCAGATTGCCTACTGGACGACTCCCTAGATCCCATGCCCCCAGTTTGCGGAGCTGAGCTTCTGCTAGATTTTAGCTCCCTTTGTCCCCTGTGCACCAACACACCTGCAGACACAGATCGCTCCTCCTGTCCTCGGGAGGAATGAATGAAGACACTGAGAGAGGGTGTGAGAGCTCTTAAAGCTTGCTCATCCTAGGGCGGCACCTGTGGCTCATTGAATAGGGCGCCGGCCCCATATACCGAAGGTGGCGGGTTCAAACCCAGCCTCTGCTGAACTGCAAAACAGAAAAATAGCCAGGCGTTGTGGCGGGCGCCTGTAGTCCCAGCTACTGGAGAGGCTGAGGCAAGAGAATCGCCTAAGCCCAGGAGTTGGAGGTTGCTGTGAGCTGTGTGACGCCACGGCACTCTACCGAGGGCAATAAATAGGATTCTGTCTCTACAAAAAAAGTTAAAAAAAAAAAAAAAAAAAGCTTGCTCATCCTGAGAAAGGTAATGGGGAACATATGTTCTCCATTTACATTTGTTCAAGCCCCAGTGGTGATCAAATACATTTTCATTCTTTCTTTAAGCCAATTTTACAATAATTAAGTTTTTGTCATTTACAAACCCAAAGTCTTGATTATGCATTAGCTAGTTTTTTTGTGTATATTTAATAAGATTAATTTTAAGAAACATATCATTAAGTGGGCGTAAGAAAATACCATCCCTGATTGTGCTGAGTGGGCCTCCTTTGAGTACCTAGGGTTTAGATCTGATTGTCCTTTGGGGATGCCAAGAACCTGGCCTTGTCCGCAGGCCCTCCACCGCTCCCTTCGGCCTGGCATGGCAGGTCTCACTGGTGGTGGTCTCACAGTACCATACCATCCCTCATAGTTCCTATACCTGCCCTGCCTTTTGTATGCAGTCTTTTAATTAACTCTCTCCAAGTTATTCTGCTTCTAAACTTTGAATGTAGCCTCTATTCCCACTGGCCTCCTGACTGCTTGCAAATCGGTCATTAGAGTATATGAACACGGTCATGTCATAAGTGGCAAGAAAATGTCCCCGAGAGTATTGACATAATCGCTTTGAAATGCTGTATCTAGTATACAAAGGTCAAACCCTCAAATATTTTGCCCAAGAGTTTTCTCTTCCCCTGCAACAAGTACGTTTGACTTTCTGTTTAAGAGAAATCAACTTTTCAAAAGAAATACATTGTTTCCCTTATCAGATGAATAAGAACAATAAAACCTGAGCATCTAGATGGGAAGCATTTGCTCATCTCAGAAGTCAAGTGGTAAGAAGACATTAAAACATTTATTTAGTCATTTTAAACAGTAAATATTGAAGTATCACATGAAAAGGAGTTTGAGAAACAGTTTGGGGGCCGGGGGAGGTGTGATGTTCTGTGGCTTTCTATGTACACTCTCATATGAGTCTGTCATTTCTTCTAACCTTTCCTTTTTTTCCCCCGTTTTGACCAAGGGTAAAAGAATCTAAAAGATTATTATATTTCTAGTCTCCATTTATTTCTCATTACCTATCTACTAACTTTATTTGATATTAAAAGAGCATACATAATTAAAATTGCAGTTTGGCGTGGTATTGTAAGGGGCACTGATGTGTTACTAAGGTTCTTTGAGCTACACGGCACCACTCAGTGTAGGCAAGTCAATAGCTTTTCTACATCCCAAAACAACCCATGAGAAAACATAATGGGAAGAAGAGACACACCATTCACAATAGTACAAAGGGGCATAAAATATTTATGAGTAGCCTTAACAAGAAATGAGCATGACCTACATTGAAGACGATTATATAACTTTATTGAGCATATAAAGAAGATGAATGATGATTATAAAAGTTAGCCTTTCTGTGTCCTTCATGCTAGGCTCCGTGCTTTGTGATTTCCCTGTGTGCCTCCTTATCTATGAAGCAGAAAAGCTGTGTAGTGGCCAGCACGTGCTCCTGAGCCTGACTCAGGACTCAAGCAGTTTAGTTGACTTCTCTGGACTTCAGTTTCTGCATCTAAAAACCAGGACTTGGGGAGGCCTGTGTGGAAGGATCATTGAATCAAGGCATTTGATACCATTCTGAACAGCATAGCAGGATCCCATTTCTATAAAAAGATAAATAAAAATAAAATAAAAAACCAGGACAGGAACAATACACAAGAGATCTGACAAGTTTGTGAATGTGCCACTGTGCACTTCTCTTGCAGCACTGTAGAAACAACTTGGTAAGGTTTCATAACCTTGGTATATCAGTGCCTCATAACTGTGTTCATATCGACATGTGGGGGTATCTTGAAGAATGGCATTCATTACTGTGTATTTTTGAGTGCTGTCATGAGAATTTTTGAGCTTGAATTAGAGCAACAGGCAGACATTTAATTTCTTATTAAACTTGGCAAGAGTGGAAGTGAAATCAAGGACATATTAGCCCAAGTTTATGGGGATAGTGCTATGAAGGAAATAGCAGTGTAAGAATGGATGAAACATTTTTCTAAGGGGAAAGAGGGTCACTGATGTACAAAAGCCATGAGGCTAGTAATGAGCAGAACTGCTGAAAACATCACAAAAATTCATTGGATTATGTGTCAAAATCATCAGC
The DNA here is from genome assembly GCA_963574655.1 of Perodicticus potto. Classification (NCBI taxonomy): domain Eukaryota; kingdom Metazoa; phylum Chordata; class Mammalia; order Primates; family Lorisidae; genus Perodicticus; species Perodicticus potto. The sequence goes on from CAUYRH010100834.1 coordinate 4,218, forward strand.
TGACTGAGAAGCATAGTAGACTGAGTAAATGTTGATAGAGAAACAATTAGGAAAATCTTAACTGAAAATCTTGGCATAAGAAAGGTGCGTGCAAAAAATGGTCCTTAAAAAACTCACGGAAGAATAAAAGCAAAGAGCAAAGGCGAGTCAAAGTTTCCCAACACCTTTTAGAAAGGTAAGACAATGTTTTGGGCAGTATTGTCAGTAGTGATAAAACATGGGTGTACCAATATGACCTTGAAACAAAGTATCACATGCACAATGGAAGTCAACCAATTCTCCCCTACCAAAAAAGTTCTATCAGTCCAAATCAAGAATCAAAACGATGTTGCTAACTTTTTTTAATCTCAGAGGGATTGTTTATTATAAATTTGTACCAATTGGACACAAATAGCCCATTTAACCAAGTATGCTATTTGAAAGTGCTAAAAAGACTGAGTGAAAAGTTAGAAAAAAAATGACTTGAACAATGCACCAGCTCCCACAGCACTTTTGCGAGGGAATTTTTAGCCGATAAACAAATAACTTTATCTGAACATCCTCCCTACTCACCTGTCTGTCCCCCATGACTTTTTTCTTTACTCAAATGTAAAGGAAATATTGAAAGGAAGGCATTTTGATGACATTCAGGACATTGAGGGTAATATAATGACATCTTTGATGGCCATTCCAGAAGAAGAGTTCCAAAATTGCTTTGAAAAGTGGATGAGGCACTACATCACCGAATATCTTTCCAAAGGGAATACTTTAGAAATGATCACAGTGGTATCCAGCGATGAGACACGTAGCACTCTGAGTTCTAGAACTTACTTGTCAGACCTTGTCCTTCACAGGATTGTTGGGAGATGTAAATAAGTCACTACAAAGCACTTAGGACAGTGCCTGGCAAATAACAAGCCCTTGCCTATATATTAGTTATGTTTACCCATTTCTTAAAACAACCCCATGACGGCTCGGCACCTGTGGCTCAGCGGGCTAAGGCGCCGGCCACGTACACCTGAGCTGGCGGGTTCGAATCCAGCCCGGGCCTGCTGAACAACAATGACGGCTGCAACCAAAAAATGGCCGGGTGTTATGGCAGGCGCCTGCAGTCCCAGCTGCTTGGGAGGCGGAGGCAAGAGACTCGCTTGAGCCCAGGAATTGGAGGTTGCTGTGAGCCGTGATGCCACAGCAGTCTATCCAGGGTGACAGCTTGAGGCTCTGTCTCAAACAACAAAAAAAATAAACAACCCCATGACACAGGCATTATTATTATAATCATATCATAGAGGAGGAAACTGGTAATCGGGAGGCTAGTGGCTAGCAGCATCCAGCGAGTAAGTGACTAAGATTCCTGGGGTGACCTGTCCAAATTAAGAGCTAGGACTTATAATTACTACATGTGTGTTTGTGCTTTTAGAGAAGAAGGCAATGGTCTTTGTTTTGACACTTTGTAGAGTCATCCTAGAGTTCATCTGAAAGGATAAACAGGTACTGTTTTCCAAATAGAAGAATAGGGAAATCATATATGGTTGCATTAAAAATGTAAACATTTCTACATGAAAATAAAAGATAATTAGGGTGATGGCAATCAATGTTCCTTGTCTTGATAGTGATGGCAAAGGACTATAATCCTGCCTAAAATGCCTAAAACTTTACATTAAAAAAAAAGCATGAATTTGGGTTGGTGCCTGTAGCAGAGTGGTTACTGCACCAGCCACATGCACCAAGGCTGGAGGGTTCCGACCTGGTCTGGGCCAGCTAAACAACAAGGAGGCTGAGGCAAGAGAATCACTAAAGCCCAAGAGTTTGAGGTGCTGTGAGCTGTGATGCCAGATCACTTGTACCCAGGGCGACATAGTGAGATTGTGTCTCAAAAAGAAAAAAAGGATGAATTTTATGTATAAAAATCTTACTCCAATAAAACTTGGGGAAAAAGACAAATGAAATAAAAAATGTAAGCAATGCATTAGGTGGAAATTAACACAAATTTGATAGAGGTAGCATATTGCTATAGCACCAACCAAAGCTAGACAACCATTTAACCTAAAACCTAGCAATTCAATACTGGGTATATGTTTAAAAATAAATACTTAAATCTGCAAAAAGACTTAAAAGGAATGTTCATAACTGCCTTATTTATGGTAGCTCCATATTGTGAACAAACCAAATTTCCATCAACAACAGAATGAATAAATCAATTGTTATATACTCATCTACTAGAAAACCTCACAGAAACGAAAAAGAATGAACCATACACGCAAAATGGATGGATTTCCCAAACAATGTTGAATGAATGAGAAAAGCTTGATACAAAAGGGCCCATACAGGATGTTGTCATGTATAAGAAGTACAAAATAGTCTATACTGATCTGTAGAGATATAAATTAGCATAGCAGGTACTTGGGAGACATGTGGGAGCCTTCAGGTGCTGAAAGTGGGCTATATCTATATCTTGATCTGGGTGTTGGTTATGTGGGTGTGTTCATATGTAAACATTGTTGAGTTATATACTTAAAATTTGTTTACTTTTCTGTTGGTAAATTTTTTTTTTATTTGACACAGAGCCTCAAGCTGTCACCCTGGAGAGAGTGCTGTGGCATCACAGCTCACAGCAACCTCCAAATCCTGGGCTCAAGCAAGTCTCTTGCCTCCACCTCCCAAGTAGCTGGGACTGCAGGCGCCCGCCACAACGCCCGGCCATTTTTTGGTTGCAGCCGTCATTGTTGTTTGGCGGGCCCGGGGCTGGATTCAAACCGGCCAGCTCAGGTGTACGTGGCTGGCACCTTAGCCCATTGAGCCACAGGCGCCTAGCCTCTGTTGGTAAATTTAATGTAAAACAACAACAACAAAAAGCCCTAATCTTGCCTTGGGGCCTGTAACTCAAGCGGCTAAGGCGACAGCCACACACACCAGAGCTGGCAGGTTCGAATCCAGCCCAGGCCTGCCAAACAACGATAGTTACAAACAAAAAACAGCCGGGCGTTGTGGCGTGCACCTGTAGTCCCAGCTACTTGGAGGCTGAGGCAAGAGAATCGCTCAAGCCCAGGAGTTGCTGTGAGTTGTGATGCCATGGCACTCTACCCAGGATGACAGCTTGAGGTTCTGTCTCAAAAACAAAAACAAACAAACAAAAAGCCCTAATCTTGATTAAGAAGACCAGCAAAGGAGTTGAAGTCACAAAAGAAGAAATCAGCTGACTTAACTGTTAAGGTCATATCAACGCATACACTATCTCAGTCATCAGACAAATGCAAGTGAAATTTTTAAAGGTTGTGATATATATAGTCAGAGAAGATTAACAAGTTATGGGGAAGATCTTGAGATAAAGATTTGTGGGCAAGGGGTGGTGGCTGTGGCTCAAAGGAGTAGGGCACTGGCCCCATATACCAGATGTGACGGGTTCACACCTGACCCCGGCCAAAAAAATACTGCAAAAAAAAAAAAAAGGCAGCAAGATTTGTGGGCAAATGGTTACCTAGGAAGCTCTTCAGTAGGAAACCAGTAAGGGAGTGTGGGAGGTGGAGCCACAGGAGGAAGCAGCTGAGCAGGGGGAGGCTGCAGCTAAAGTTTCGTTCTTAGTCTATTCTCAGGGCAGCTCTAAAGTGTTGTCGACACTGGATCGTTTATTCTGTCTCAAGGCAAATGATCTGGGATTTCATCGCACTCTAATACTCCAGGATTGACTACCTGCTGCCCTGGAATGGAGCACTGGGACGTGGATTCTCTCCCACCTACCTCTGGCTCTCAGTGTATCCCGCTTCAGGGTTGCCACAGCCCTAAGGTAGTTCTCCGAAGAAGGAACCTGGTGCATTAGGTTAAGAGCTGAGTGTGCAGAAGTTGAGTGATGGGCACACAGAAGCAACAGAGGGGACCCAGGGTGTCTAGTCACAGCACTGATCATACCTGCAACAGTTGCACTGATGTAAGGTTGGAGACTACGAACCCGAAGTTACACCTTGTGTGATATTGCAGACCAACTATGATAGTTTAGTGGGTGGAGAAACAAAGTCAGGAATGAATGAATGGTCTTTCCCCAAACTATTGTGTATTTCCTATAACTTCTCCATACTTTTTATAGAAGATAGATGCTTTCTTTCCAAGTTTAACAGACGAGAGAGAAGAGAGATATATAAGCAAAGAGGTGAGGAGATGGTTTATTCAGAAAACATTCAGACCTGTTCAAATCTTAGAATTTGATGAGTTATGGGTGTGCCCCAGAGGAGCACATGGGTTGTGAAACGATGTGTGTGCTCTTCTTGGCAGGGCTACATGCCTGCCTTGCACACGTGATATCCTGTCGAGGGAGCAAGACCAACTCCTTTCCAGATGAGGAAACTGAGGCCAGATGGGTCAAATCATTGCTTGTCCAACTTACGAGCACACCTTAATCACTTGAAGGAGTTTGATAAAGTGCTGTCTGTAGTGCTTAGAGGAGGGACTAATCCCTGTTTTTAAAAATCTCTCAGGGTGATCCTGAAGTACAGCCAGATCTGGGAGCAGAGGAATTAAGTGATGTTCCCAGGATCCTGAGGAAAGGAAGAAAACACTTATTACTAAGTTGTAATTTATGTTTTCCTTCCTCCACCTACTTATTGAGCATTTATTCTATAACAAGGATTCTGACAAATACTGAGAATGCAACAGTGAAAGGACAGACCAATCTCTTTAGGCTCATAGGAGATTATAGTGTGAGGAAGGGATTGGGGATGTAGGGTGAGAGGAGGGCCCTGCGGCCTGCTGTTCTCAGGACACCCCTTATGCTGTTGGGCAGACAAAGCCTGTAGGGAACTTGGGAATGAAACAGACATTGAACTAAGTTTGAAAAGCAATTCAAACCTATAAAACTGGATTTCTAGTTTATTTTGAAAATGATAATGTTAATTGTCTTCACATATATCTTCACATACTAGAGTCATTGGCCATTTGGGTCACTGGGATTGCCCTATGAAGACAATCAAAACTGTCAACTGGAGATATATATATATATATACATAGATAGATAGATAGATCAAGTACTCTCTTTTATTAAAATGTTAGGAAGACCTTGGGCAGGCTAATGTACAGAGGTGTGCATCTCAATTTTCTCAAATCTCATATTTCACAAATCAGATTAAATTCCTTACTGTGGAATTTTTTTATAGTTATTGAAACCAAAGACTATCAGTCATTCACAGAACTTGCCTAGACTCTAAATAGATACACAATTCATCTTTTATTTCCCAGCTTTGTCTAATGATTCAGGAGAGGACTGAAAGAAATTTTTATTTTATTTATTTTATTTTATTTTTTATTTTTTTTGAGACAAAGCCTCAAGCTGTCACCCTGGATAGAGTGCCGTGACATCACAGCTCACAGCACCTCCAATTCCTGGGCTCAAATGAGTCTCCTGCCTCCGCCTCCCAAGTAGCTGGGACTACAGGCACCCGCCACAATAACCGGCCATTTTATTTTGGTTGCAGCCATCATTGTTGTTTGGCGGGCCCAGGCTGGATTTGAACTCTCCAGCTCAGGTGTACGTGGCTGGCACCTCAGCTGCTTGAGCCACAGACGCCAAGGCTGAAAGAAATTTTTAAAAATATATAGCACAGGCTCGGCCATAGCTCAGTGGGTAGGATTCCGGCCACATATACTGAGTCTGGTGGGTTTGAGCCCAGCCCCAGTCTCCCTGCTAAACAACTACAACTACAACCAAAAAATAGCCAGGTGTTGTGATGGGCATCTGTAGTCCCAGCTATTTGGGTGGCTGAGGCAAGAGAATCGCTTAAGCCCAAGTGTTGGAGGTTGCTTTAGCTATGACGCCATGGCACTCTACCAAGGGTAATATAGTAAGACTCTGTCTCAAAAACCAAACAAGCAGGCTTGGCGCCTGTGGCTCAACGGGCTAAGGCGCCAGCCACGTACACCTGAGCTGGCGGGTTTGAATCCAGCCTGGGCCCGCCAAACAACAATGACGGCTGCAACCAAAAAATGGCCGGGTGTTTTGGCGGACGCCTGTAGTCCCAGCTATTTGGGAGGCGGAGGTGGAAGACTCGCTTGAGCC
>CAUYRH010100836.1:0-15660 GCA_963574655.1 Perodicticus potto
CAGGCTATATTTCTGTTTTGCAGTTTGGCCGAGGCTGGGTTTGAACCCACCACTTTTGGTATATGAGGCCAGCGCCCTACTCAATGAGCCACAGGTGCCACCCCTATGTACTCAATTTTGATATGAGGACAATTAATGACATGGTGGGGGTGGAGGAAGGGGAGAGCAGAGAGAGAAAGAAGGAGGGAGAGGTGGGGAAAGGAAGAGCAGAGAGAGGGAAGGAGCGAGGGGGTGGGGTCTTGGTGTGTGCCACACCTTTGGGGGGCAAGACACAATTGTAAGAGGGACTTTACCTAACAAATGCAATCAGTGTAACCTGGTTTCTTGTACTCTCAATGAATCCCCAACAATAAATTAAACAAAAAAAATCAAGGACTCTATTCCTTTTACAATAGTGTGAAAGAAGATGAAATATCTGAAATTTACCTAACAAAGGACTTGAAAGATCTCTATAAAGAGAACTATGAAACTCTGAGAAATGAAATAGCTGAAGATGTTAACAAATGGAAAAACATACCATGCTCATGGTTGGGAAGAATCAACATTGTTAAAATGTCCATACTACCCAAAGCAATCTACAGATTTAATGCTATCCCTATTAAAGCACCTCTGTCATACTATAAAGAGCTTGAAGAAATAGTGCTTCATTTTATGTGGAATCAGAAAAAACCTCAAATAGCAAATACATTACTCAGAAATAAGAACAAAGAAGGAGGTATCACGTTACCAGACTTCAGGCTATACTATAAATCTATAGTGATCAAAACAGCATGGTACTGGCACAAAAAGAGAGCATTAGATTTATGTAACAGAATAGAGAACCAAGATATGAACCCAGCTACTTATCGTCATTTGATCTTCAACAAGCCTATTAAAAATGAAAATATTCAATGGGGGAAAGACTCCCTATTTAACAAATGGTGCTGGGTGAACTGGCTGGTGACCTGTGGAAGACTGAAACTGGACCCCTGCCTTTCACCATTAACAAAAATTGATTCTCACTGGATAAAAGATTTAAACTTAAGACATGAAAAAAAAAAAAACTTAAGACATGAAACTATAAAAATACTAGAAGGGAGTGTGGGGAAACACTTGAAGAAATTGACCTGGGAGAATATTTTATGAGGAGGACCCTCCTACCCCAGGCAATTGAAGCAACACCAAAAGTACATGGGATCTGATCAAACTAAAAAGCTTTTGCCCAGCCAAGAGCACAGTAAGTAAAGCAAAGAGACAACCTTCAGAATGGGAGAAGATTTTTGCAGGTTATGCTTCCAACAAAGGTCTGATAACTAGACTCTACAGAGAACTCAAATTAATCTATAAGAACAAATAACCCCATTTCTATGTGGGCAAGAGACTTGAACAGAAACTTCTCTGATGAAGACAGGCACATGGCCTACAAACACATGAAAAAATGCTCATCATCCTTAATCATCAGAGAAATGCACATCAAAACCACTTTGAGATATCATCTAACTCCAGTAAGATTAGCCCACATGACAAAATCCCAAAACTATAGATGTTGGCTTAGATGCAGAGAGAAGGGAATGCTCCTACACTGCTGGTGGAAATGCAAGCTAATACAACCTTTTTGGAAAGAAGTTTGGAGAACACTCAAGAAACTAAAAGTAGACCTTCTGTTCGATCCTGCAATTCGTCTACTAGGTATATGCCTAGATGATCAAAAATTATTTTACAGCAAAGGCATTTGCACCAAATGTTTGTTGCAGCCCAATTCATAATAGCCAAGACATGGAAACAGCCTAAATGCCCATCGACCCATGAATGGATTAACAAATTGTGGTGTATGTACACCATGGAATACTGTGCAGCCATAAAAAGATGGAGACTTCATACCTTTTATGTTTACCTGGATGGAGCTGGAACATATTCTTCTTAGTAAAGTATCTCAAGAATGGGAAAAAAAGTATCCAATGTACTCAATACTACTCTGAAATTATTATATAATCACCTACACACTCATATGAATGGCAAACGTAACTATAGGCCAGAAAGTAGAAGCGAAGAAGAGAAAGAGGGGAGGGGAGGGGGATTATGGGAGGAGGGAGGATATTTGGGGGGACCTCACTTAATGTGCATGATGTAATGGTACATTTCAAAACTATTAAGAAATGAGTATAATTGTGATGGATGTGTTACTTAGTTCAATGTAAGCATTTCACATTGTATATCAAAGTAGTACCCTAAACCCCATAAATACATCAATGTACAAAGTTATGATTTAATAAAAAATAATTTTAAAAAAGGCTGGAAGGAAGTGATGAGGCCCTTTTGCCCTCTGACATCTGCCAGTTGAGGACACAGCAACAAAGCTCACCCTTGGAAGCAGATCACAGCCCTGACCAGATATCAAGCCTGCTGTGCCTTTATCTTGGACTGTGAGAAATACATTTCTGTTGTTTATCAATTACCCAGTCTGTGGTATTTTGTTGTAGCAATAGGACCAGATTAAAACAGATACTCATTAGAAAAATGTTGCCACAGGCTCAGTGCCTGTAGCTCAAGCAGGTAGGCGCCAGCCACACACACCAGAGCTAGCAGATTCAAAGCCAGCCTAGGCTTGCCAAACAACAATAACAACTACAACCAAAAAATAGCTGGGTGTTGTGTTGGGTGCCTGTAGTCCTGTAGTCCCAGCTACTTGGGGGGCTGAGGCAAGAGAATCGCTTAAGCCCAGGAGTTTGAGGTTGCTGTGAGCTGTGACACCACAGCACTCTACCCAGGGTGACAGCTTGAGACTCTGTCTCAAAAAAAAAGAAAAAAAGAAAAGAAAAAAAAATGTTGTGTGGCGCCTGTGGCTCAGTGAGTAGGACGCCGGCCACATATACTAAGGGTGGAGGGTTCAAACCCAGCCCCAGCCAAACTGCAACAAAAAATAGCTGGGCGTTGTGGTGGGCGCCTGTAGTCCCAGTTACTTGGGAGGCTGAGGCAAAAGAATCGCCTAAGCCCAGGGGTTGGAGGTTGCTGTGAGCTGTGTGACGCCATGGCACTCTACCGAGGGTGATAAAGTGAGACTCTGTCTCTATAAAAAAAAAAAAAGAAAGAAAGAAAGAAAGAAAGAAAGAAATAAAAGAAAAATGTTGCCACAAAGTTGATGAAAATTATAACCAGGCCAGGTGTGGTGGCTTACATTCATAATTTCAGCACTTAGGAAGGCTTAGGCAAGATGATTGCTTGAGACCAGGAGCCCAAGACCAGTCTGGGCAACATAATGAGAACCTGTCTCTTCAAAAAATTAAAATAATATAATTACGCGGTAGTCCCAGCTAGCCAGGAGACTGAGGTAAGAGGATTACCTGAGCCCAGGAGTTTCAGCTTACAGTGAGCTGTGATCAGGCCACTGCACTCTAGCCTGGGCACAGAGTGACATCCTATCCTTGGACCAAAAAAATATTTTAACTAAATGAGGTATCATTATCAATGAAAAAAGTGAATGAACCAATCATCTCTATAAAACAAGAGAACATAGGAGAGACATCAGAGCTCAGGGTAAATTCAATGAATTCAGTAATTCAATGACCACTTTTTAAATGGTCAATATTTAATTTTGTGATAGCATTTGACACTATTGACCATTTTGTCCTCCTTAAGACACTTTTCCATTCACTGATAGGACAACAGATTCAGGTTTCTTTCTATCCCATTGACTACTCCTTCTTAATTTTCTTATTAATTCTTCTAGATATTTCAACTTTTCCACAAATCCTAGTGGCTGAACCATATATTTTAAAACATAATACATAACATGACGTACTTTTCACCATTTCCACTGTTGCCACTCCAGTTTAAGACACCATTATTTTATTGGAATTACTGAGATATCTTTTAATTGTCTTCCTGTACCCATCTTTGCCCACCTATTTTAATATGGAATACAAAATAATGTAAATCTCTTCATAAAACTTCCCAGAGCTACTCGGACTAAGGTAGCTAACAATTGCCTACATGGGATGACCTACCATTACCCAGCTGAGTGTCTCTTGTCTCTCTCCCTTCAGCTACCTTGGCTTTCTTGCTATTCCTTAAATCTGCTAGGCTCGTTCCCACTTCATTTATTGTGCACTTATTTCCTTTGTCCCAAATGCCCTTCCCATTAGACATATGAAAAATAGTCCCTCATATATTTGTTCCCAAATGCCTACTTCTTAGTAAAGTATTTTTCATTAGGCTCCCTCTATCCCCTTCGTTTTTCTCCTAACACCTATTCTCATCTAAAATACCATATCTTCACTTATTTGTTTCATTTTTTGTCTTATTATCCTCAACTTGAACAAAAGCTCCATAGAGGCTGGGATTGTATCTGTCTTGTTCACTGTTATACCCCCAGCATCTACAATAGTATCTGCCATAGAATAAACTCTAAATAAATATTTGTTGTATGAATGGACTGAAGTAATATTACAGAAGAAACAGAGATGTGGATTCAAGAATGCATCCCAATCCAAAAAAAAAAAAAAGAATGTATATGTTGAAAAGGTATACCAAGTCTCAGGAAAAATGGATAACTAATACTGCTATGTAAATCCTGGATATCAAAGTTGAAGAAAAAAAGGGAAAGAAAACATTGATCATATAGTAGAAGATCTAAAGAATGATAAAACCAAAAACAATAAGACAATATTATGCCATAACTAAAGTTAAAAATGCACCACATCAATAAATGTAAATCAGCCAGCTCAATGAAAAAGTGAATGACAAAGCAAAAACTAAATCTACTGCATACAAGTAACATATTCATCCTAACTCTGGCTAATTATTAGAATCTCTGAACATTATTAGTTCTAAATTAATAAGACTGACAAACTGTGGAGATAGGACTGGCTGTATCTATATTTCTAACATATTTTCCAAATGATTGGTAACAAACACGACAAATAAAATGATTCAGAAATGTTAAAAAGGATGAGCAAATGAGGCCAAGGCAAATGAATTACCTGAGCTCAGGAGTTCAAGATCAGCCTGAGCAAGAACAAGAACCTGTCTCCACAAAACAAAAACCAAAAAACAACAAAACCAAATAGCTGGGCATTGTGGCAGGTTCCTGTAGTCCCAGGTACTTGGCAGCTGTAAGCTGTGGGCCCTTGGCATTTTAAGGAGGGCAACAAAGTGAAACTCTTTCTCAAAAAAAAAATACATTGTAAAATGTTAAAAGACTTACTCCTTAATAAAGTAGCATTACCTGAAGAAAACTTTGAGAAATCCTCAGTAGCCAGGCATTGTGGCGTACACTTAGAATCCCAGCTACTTGGGAGGCTAATATGAGAGCCTAGAAGTTTGACACAGGCTGGGCAACACAGTAAGATCCCATCTCAAAAAGAAAAACAAACTACCTCACTTATTAATATCTGTTAAAAGATCTGAAATAAAACATCAGTTGATGTAATAAGGAGGATTGTGAGAAAATACAGAATGGCAAAGATTACGTAGTATTCACCAAAAAAATTTTCTTCTAATACTTTCTGGTCCACAGTTAGACTACATTTCTCATCCAGAATAGAAATAGCCAGAATGGTAATGATTCTTGTACTTAGTTATATACTTAGTAATATCTTCTTATAAACAGCAAGAAACCATCAACGTATACTAACATACGAAAAACACTTCCTGGCTTGGTGCCCATAGCACAGTGGTTATGGTGTTGGTCACATGCACCGAGGCTGGCGGGTTTGAACCTGGCTTGGGCCAGCTAAACAACATTGGGCCAGTTTCCCAATGACAACTGCAACCAAAAATAGCTGGGCATTGTGACAGGTACCTGTAGTCCCTGCTACTTGGGAGGCTGAGGCAAGACAATCACGTAAGCCCAAGAGTTTGAGGTTGTTGTGAGCTGTGACACAGGGCACTTTACCAAGGTAAAGTGACTTTGAGACTTTGTCCAAAAAAAACAAAAACGACACTTCCTCATCTACTTCAGGACTGCACTCAAATGCCATTCTCTTAGTATTTTTCACCAGGTTTCCTCTCTCTCCCCTTTCCTTGCTTCATTCATCCCTGAAAGTTTTGCCACTCTATAATAACATGAGTCTTTATTTATCTAGCTTCCATATGAGGAAATCACTGTCGAAAATGATGTTCTATGAAAAGGACTCACATATTTAGCAATAATATCCTTGTTTTCGTGCAGAGCAATATCATATAAAATGACAGCACAGCGAGAGTGTAGTTCAGATTCCTCAGAGGTTAGTAGGTTGATCAGAGCTGGAATGCCTCCTGCTTCTACCAAAGCATGAACTACACTTGTGTGGGTTGAGATATTACTCAATAACCCAACTGTTTTGCACTGTAATTTAATTTTGGGAATTTTTAATAGATTGGTTAAGGCAGGAATGGTCCCTGTAATGAAAAGACAAAAAAAAGCATGAATTATTTGTACTATTTGTCATAAATTTATCATGACGGCATTTAAGAAATTAATGTTTATGAGCATTACAATATAAATAATAAGCAAATAATTCTTGTACATTAAATTTTTTTCTCCGCTGGACATGCTGTGGATAGCAAATAATTCTATAAAATGTTTATAAAATTTTCATGGGAAACTACATGAATTAACTTTCTTACTGGTGTAAAGTATAGACAACTCTCATTGCTCATACATTTGATTTTCACGTAGCATGCAAGCATGCACTTTATTTTAGAAACTTTAATCTATCTTTGAAACACTGAACTTTCACTTAAGATGATTGACAGGCCAGGAATAGTGGCTCACGCCTGTAATCCCAGCACATAGGGAGGATGAGGTGGGTGGATTGCCTAAGCTCACAGGTTCAAGACCAGCCTGAGCCAGAGTGAGACCCTGCTTCTAAAAACAGCCAGGCATTGTGGCGGGCACCTGTAGTCCCAGCTACTTGACAGGCTGAGGCAAGAGAATTGCTTGAGTCTAAGAGTTTGGGGGTTGCTGTGAGCTATATGCTGCTATGGCGCTCTGTCCAGGGTTGACAATTTGAACCTTTGTCTAAAAAAAAAAAAAAAAAAAAAGAGATAATTGACAAATTCTTTAGCTACCACATGGTAGAATTCAGTTTGGGTTATTATATCAGCTTTGTATGGCAATTGTTGTGCAATTATTTGAGCATTTTATTATATTTCATCCCTGCTTTATACTAGCAAAGGAAAAATAAGAAGTGTTGGATCTAGTGAAATCTAACTTTCAGCCTCATTAGTTACAATTAGTTCAAATATGGAAATCACTGGGCATGGTAAAAACAGAAAATCTGGCTGTAGTTGTATACTTGTTATACTTGTATCAATATAAAATAAAAAGATAACACATTAAAGAACATAAAAAGCTCTAGAACAGAAAATCGATATGATTAGGTTTTGCTTATTTAGCTACCTGAAATGAAACATAGTTCATGACTTTTTGGTTAGACATAGAGCTTTTTGTACATATATTTAGGAACACATATGGGGACTATCTATAACCAAAAAAACTATCTATTTTCATCATTTCAGAAACTTATATTGGACTGTGCTCTTCTCAAAATAACCCTATGAGGTAGAACCACTCTATTAATAAGGCAACTTAGCTAGACAGACTTAGCAATTAGCCTCAGGTCTAAATTCAGAGCTTGTAACAAACCAAGCCTGGCACTAAATCCTCTTTGAAATTTTAATTTCAAAAATAAATCATGCAATGCTGGGCGCTGTGGCTCATGCCTGTAATCCTAGCACTCTGGAGGCTGAGGCAGGTGGATTGCCGAAGCTCACATTCAAGACCAGCCTGAGCCACAGCAAGACCCTGCCCCTCAATACAGCCAGGCTTTATGGCAGGTACCTGTAGTCCTAGCTATTTGGGAGGCTGAGGCAAAAGGATCACGTGAGCCCAAGAGTTTGAGGTTGCTGGGAGCTATGATGCCACAGCATGCTCCCAAGGGAAACAAAGTGAGACTCTGTCTCAAAAAAATAAAAAAAAAAAGAAAGAAAGAAATCATGTAAATACCGAATAAGACCAACTTCTAAATGAAAGTAAATATAAGAGAATTATGGTAAAGTAATTTAAAATCAGTTTTTAAGTTTGCAAACTTTTATAGAAATAGAATTTATATAGTTTTTTGATACTGTGCAGATTCCATGTGAAAAACAAAATAATAGTTGACAGGTAAAGAAGCGATCTTAGGAAAAAGAAACTTAAAATCAACTATTAAGTTTCCTCTACAATTAAAAATATATTTTTAAATGATCGACTTGAATATAATATAGCTCTCCATAAAATACCCTACAGGAAAGACAGATTTTGTATCACCTGCATCCAAAATGAATTTCCAGTATTGATCCTTTGCTAAGCAAATTACTTCCAAGGACATGACGGCCATCATTTTTCGTCTGTAGCTTTCACATTGCAACATTTCTGGTAAGTATTCAACAGAAAAATACAGGCTGTAATTTACACAAAAGGCAACAGAACGATTGATTTTGTTTTTGTACAGGTCAAGGGAAACAAAGAGTTGAGGTTAACACCATCACCACTAATTGCACACATTAAATTCCTCTCTGTACGTGGTCTTCCGTGAGGTGCTGAACAGATTATATATGCGCATGATCTTTGAGATTTATAGTCTAGATAATTAGCAGGGAAAAAAATCCTGAAACTCTTTATCTTTGGTGCGAACGGATTAGATTGGCTGGTCAAATAGTTCAAATTCACTTGGAAAATAGTACACCTCTCTCTTACCTAAAATTAGATGTTGATTATAATTCAGGTATGGGTTTTCAAGAATGGCAAAGTAAACTATATTAGCATCAGTAAAAATTTAATATTCATTGTCTCGGCGCCTGTAGCTCAGCGACTAGGGCGCCAGCCACATACACTGGAGCTGGCAGGTTCGAACCTGGCTGGGGTCATCTAAACAACAATGACAACTACAACCAAAAAATAGCTGGGTGCCTGTAGTCCCAGCTACTTGGGAGGCTGAGGCAAGAGAATTGCTTGAACCCAAGAGTTTGAGGTTGCTGTGAGTGGTGACGCCATTGCACTCTACTGAGGGCGACGTAGTAAGACTCTATCTCAAAAAAAAAAAAAAAATTTTTCATTAAATTAGGTAGTCCTGAATATGAAGAAAATACTCTTAAAAATCTTGAATGAAATTGTACTCCAGATAGAAGATAATACAAATATATATGCTTCTAAATAATGTCTGATGTGAGTACAAACACATCACTATAGCTATTCCTTGTCTCTTTATCTAACCACTCCATTGAGCTCTCTTAAAATTCAGCTTCCACTCCAAGAGCTAACCCTGAGGCTTCTAACAAACCAACCAATTCTTTTTTTATTCACAGTAGAAACAGCAATGTGAGGAGAGAAAGCTATTCCAGGGACAAGGCAAAGCAGCAGTGACCAGATACTGATTTTTCATTGTTCTGTTCACATCATTATTAGGACTTCTTCATGATGGCAATAGGAAAAGTGGCCATTAGAAGTTTTCTTGTGGGCTCAGAGCCCATGCTCAGTGGTTAGAGTGCTGGCCACATACACCAGAGCTGGCGGGTTCGAACCCGGCCCCGGCCTGCTAAAACAACAATGACAACTACAACAAAAAAATAGCCAAGCATTGTGGCGGGCACCTGTTGACCCAACTACAAAGGAGGCTGAGGCAAGAGAATCGCTTAAGCCCAAGACTTTGAGGTTCCTGTGAGCTGTGATACCACGGCACTCTACCAAGAGTGACATAGTGAGACTGTGAAACCTAAAAAAGAAGGTTTTTTTTTTTTTTGATATTGGGATATTCCTAATAGCAGCGAGAGGCTCCTCCAAAAATGGTTTAGTTTATTAAAAGTAACAGGATGGTCCTCTCATTTCCTCCTAATAATGCTAAAATATAAAGATATACATACACACAAATAAACATTGAAAACACTTTTCAGTAACTCTTGGGGATGTCACACAGTACTCAGAATATGTTCGCAGTATCAAATAAATTCCAAGATCAAGTACTTAGGTAGTTTTGAAACCAAATACTCAAACTTCTTAAATTAGTAGAATGGAGTTGAAAAACCTCATGTGCAACTATCTTATCATGTGTATCTATCTGATAAGGAGTTGGATACCTTACCAGAATCCAGGTAAAGCCAAAAAAAAAAAAAAAGTAAAATGAGTTGTTGGGAAAAATCAGTTCTCATTCTCCAATTCTTTTTTTTTTGTGTGTGTGTTCACTTTCATGTTTATCAAAGTAATGCATACTCATGATTCAGAGCTCAATGTTACTGAAAAACTCAGAGCAAAATATAGTGGTTCCTGGCCCTACCATCCCAATTTTTCTGGGTTCATCTCTCCAGACATAATCACTTGGGACTCTTTTCCTTATTTCTTCTACAATTTACATATCTCCATAGTTTTGCATATTTACATACACTGCTACATTTTGCTATATTGATTTTAGATGACACTGACTTCATGTCACAAAAATGGGAAACTAGCTCTTTGATGCTGCTTTGCTATTTCCTCTTGCTTCTTTTTCTCCACATTTATAGCTTTTAGTTAAACAGAAATGTTTAGTACTTAACATTATGAGCTAACACAGGCATTATTCTCAGCTGAGCATTGTAGTATACTATAGTCATGCCTCATTTCTTTCTTTTGTTTTTTCCTGAAGGTAATGTTTCTTATTTTACCATAGTTCCTCCTTTATTCATAAGAGATACATCCCAAGACCTCCAATGCACACCTGAAACTGCAGCTAGTACCAGACCCTACATAAGTACTGGTTTTTCCTATAAAGATGCTCCTTGACTTAACAATTCTCAGGACAGTTATGTTCTGAGAAACCCATCGTAAGTCGAAAATGCATTTAATACACCTAATCTGCCAAACAGCATAGCATAGGCTAGCCTGCCTTAAACGTGCTCAGAACACTTACATTAGTCTTCAGTTGGGCAAAACAATCTAACACAAAGCCTATTTTATAATAGAATGTTGAATATATCATGTTATTGAATATTGTACGGAAAGTGAGAAACAGAAATGGTTAAGTAGAGGCTTAAAGTGTAGTTTCTACAGAATGCATATCACTTTCACACCATCGTAAAGTAAAAACTGTAAGTCAAACCAGACTATCTGAACATATACACCTATAATGAGGTTTATACAAGTCAGAAACAGTAAGAGATCAACAACAGTAATAGAACAATTACAACAGTACACTGTAATAATAAAGTTATGTGAATGTGCTCTCTCTTTTCCTCTGTCTTTGTTTTTTGTTTTCTCTCTCCTTCCTTCCCTTCTTGTACTGTATTGCAGGTAACTAAAACCATGAAAACAAAACGATGGACAAGGAAGGACTATGGTATTTCACTTGCTTAGTTTTCATACTTACTGATAATTCCCCCTTCTTTTTCCTGGAGGCTGTTGCACAGTTCAATTCTGGAACTTCCCCTTGCTAACATCCTTGAAACTCCCTTTGCTTTGCTCTTAGGTCAGACTTGCAGTTTCCTAGGTCCTCTCCCTTTTGATTGCTGGGAAGAATTCCAGCCTCAGCATCTTCAGGTCTTTTCTGGTTAGGCTCTGAGGAGAGCACTCCTGACTGACACTGCCAGTTTTCAAGCCTTCTGAGGATTTTATGGTATGAGTCTAAAAGACTCTGAGTTTTTCCACTGTTGGTTTGGAATGGTTTTCTCTGGTCAACTAAATCCTAAGACTTGCCTATCTGTTTCTATTTTCTAATATTTTACTGCTGTTATATCCTTTCCTGTCATTCTTTAATGCTTGTCTGCTGCTGGTGGTATTATTATTATTTAATTACCATGTAATTTTACTGAGGTCTTGGAAGGGAGTAAAATTAGATGCATACATTCAATTGACCTAGTAACCCTTCCCCTTATAATACTATTTCTATATAGATTGAATATAAATTTGAAAAAAATTCAACATAATTTACCAAACATTTACCAAATATATAATTTACAAAACACTTACCAAAATATAAGAAAAGATTTTGCTGAATTTCTCTCTAAAATTATCAGACAAGGAAAAAAAAAATGGAGGGAAACTTCACTCTGCCCTCCTTTCCTTTTTTTAATTTTAATTTTTTGAATTCACTCTTTTGATGGAAGAAAAGATAGTTAAAGTTTGGAAAAAATTAGGAAGTAAAAATAAATATAATTTTGTAAAATTTAGCCTGTTTGGGACACAGTTGTTTTTAACTTAGAAATAAAACTACCTTTGCACACATAAAAGTATAACTGTTTGTTATTTGTATTTCTACTACTTGTTTTAACTCATAAAATGTTTATTTCATTTTTTTAAAAAATATGATGCATGTATTATTTTATATGCTCTATTTTAGAGTTAAGTATTGATAATTAAACCAAATAATAATGAGAACATTTATTTACAAAGAGATTACATGTTCCGTACTTACCTACCAAAGTTTTCCACACTGGGAGTTCTGAAATATTTAATTCTATTATATACTTGAGAACCTCCGTGTGAAAGGTTAACACTGATAAATGGATTATATTATTTCCTTTAGAGTCTGTTTTTCTCCAGTCAGCACCAAGAGAAAACAGGTACTGAATAGTATCCAGTGCTCCTGAAGTGGCAGCAAGTAACAGTGGAGTACACTGATTCCTAAAAATCGAGGCACATATTATAACAATTGAGCACACACATACTGTCAGATTTGCTTTTTGTAAACCATTTAAAGCTGCTATTGTAGGAAGTCACACTTACACCACCACCTTAATCTACGCATTCTCATCGTCTATATTCCACATCTAAACAGGTTTACTCCCTTGCCCTGCTACCCTTACTGTCAGTCCCTGCCCTTCTTCTCAATTTCAATTATTATGACTTGTAATTTTTTGGAGGTTGATAATACACTAAGTTCCTAGAATACTATCCTATCTAATTCTTACAGTAACTGGATGAGTGAAAGAAAAAGTAAGGCAAATATTGTCACCCATTTCACAAATGATCACACTCAGCCTCAGGTAGTAATCAAATCCATTTCTTCACATTTCATGTCCATTTTTCAAATCCTACCTTCTTAATTGTGCTAGAAACTTACAGTTTTTCTCAAAACTCACTATCTGCTTTTGAATAGTGAAGACCTTTTGGTTGGGCATCTGGATATCCAACTCAATATTAACATCTCCTAGCTTCCCCTTAGAAGGGTGTGGCCACACACCAAGTTTGGCCAATGGGATGTTAGTGGAATTTACCTGGGCAACAACCTAAAGAGAAAGGAATGTGCCAGTACTTCTCTTTTTCTTCTTATGATTAGAATGTAGACATGATTTTTTTAAAAAAGCAAGAGTTATCATTTTGTACATAACATGGAAGCCACATGTTAAGGAGGAAGAGGAAGCTGGTGTCCCTCAAACTATCAAGCTATTATGCTAGCCCTAGATACCACTGAATAATAATGGACAGTTTATTTGAAATCTTGGAAAAAAATGAATGAAACTATGCCTAAATTAGGTTGAGAGATTCAAAATAATAACCTGCTCTTTAGATTTCTAACCAAGAATATACCTTCAGTAGAAGTTACTTTTCCACCCTAAAGGCTGGCCCTCAGCTAAGCTGTAAAACAAAAGATTGTTTGCAATCTTTTAAATTGGAAAGTTATTTTCTCCCTTTTGATGTTTTTTTTTTTTTCTTCCAGACACCACCAGATTATTTCTCCTGTTATCCAAAGTCTATCTACTTTGGCCTGGAGCCCTGGGGCTGCCTCCTGACTGAGTAGAGTCTAATTTAGAGCAAATTTCTCCTCCCTTGCGACTTCTTCCAGGGCACTAAACCATTAGTTAAAGGAGTTACCCTAATAATATAATCTGTGGAACGGCACTATTAGGAGAAAGTTAGGAAAAACTCCCTAGGGATTACTCATTCTTGCATTGGTTGACAGAAGCTGTCATCTTTATAATTTTAAAGATAAGTGGTAGGAGAAGACCGTCCCCAGAAAGGAAAGCAGAGTAAGCTTAATATACCTTTCAAGCCAGCTACACTAATCATGCCTTTTCGCATCAGTGCTTGGGGCAAGCCAGGAAAAGCAGAAATTTATATTCTTATAAATGCTTCATAACTTACTCAGCTGTTGCCTCAGCTTCTAGCAAACTGGGATCCTTCCTACAGAGAACAATAATAATGCAGATGTTGTCATAGAAAGCAGCAAAGTGAATTGGCATCCAGCCTCTTTTTTCAGAAAGCGTATAATCAGCTTTGAAACTGAGTAGACAGATGGTTGTTTCTAATGAGCAAGCCTGAGCGGCTAGGTGTAGGGGTGTTGGACCTAGAATGGATGGATAATTGCTTTAGTGGTCAAAGAACCAACATTCTTTTATTTATTTATTTTTTTTGAGACAGAGTCTCACTTTGTTGTCCTTGGTAGAGTATTCTGGTGTTGTAGCTCATGGCAACCTCAAACTCTTGGGCTCAAGCAATTCTCTTGCCTCAGCCTCCCCGAGTAGCTGGGACTACAGGTGCCCACCACAATACCTGGCAAGTTTTAGAGACAAGGCTTGCTCTGGCTCAGGCTGGTCTCGAATGTGTGAGCTCAGAGAATGCACATCTCAGCCTCCCACAGTACTAGGATTACAGGCGTGAGCCACCACGCCCAGCCATAGAACCAATGTTCTTTAAAAAGCATGTCTTTTTGGTTTCCAACAATGAAGTTTAGTATTGTATGATATAAAATCCCCAAAATAATCATTAAAAAAGATCTTTTAAGGCAATCCTTTTTTTTTTTCTTTTTTGAGACAGAGTCTCACTATGTTGCCCTCAGTAAAGTGCTGTAATATCACAGCTCACAGCAAACTTTTGGGCTTAAGTGATTCTCTTGCCTCAGTCTCCCAAGCTGCTGGGACTACAGGCACCCGCCACAATACCTGGCTATTTTGTTGTTGTTGTTGCAGTTGTTTAGCTGGCCCGGGCTGGGTTCGAACCTGCCACCCTCAGTGTATGTGGCTGGCACTGTAAGCACTGTGTTATGGGTGCCGAGCCTTTTAAGGCAATTTTGTATTTCTTTACTTAATTTGGGATGCCTGACCATTAAAAATCCAAACATTTTTATAAGCCAATAAGAATAAATAACATTGAAAATATTTTAAATGTTGGGCGGTGCCTGTGGCTCAGTGGGTAGGGTGCTGGCCCCACATACCAAGGGTGGCGGGTTCCAATCCGGCCCCGGCCAAACTGCAACAAAAAAATAGCTGTGTGCTCTGGCAGGCGCCTGTAGTCCCAGCTACGGGAGAGGCAAGAGAATCACCTAAGCCCAGGAGTTGGAGGTTGCTGTGAGCTGTGATGCCACAGCACTCTACTGAGGGCAATAAAGTGAGACTCTGTCTCTTAAAAAAAAAAAAAAAAGAAAAGAATGAAAGAAAAAAAATATTTAAAAAATCTGAGTTACTGTGTAAAATAACCTTGTGAAAAAATAAACTATTTATTGTTTAAATTATTTTCCACTTTATAAAATGTTCTGTAATAGGAGAGAAAGATCCTCTGAGATTGAAAAAAGTATGTGTTGGCTCGGCGCCTGTGGCTCAACGGGCTAAGGAGCCAGCCACGTACACCTGAGCTGGCGGGTTCGAATCCAGCCTGAGCCCGCCAAACAACAATGATGGCTGCAACCAAAAAATGGCCAGGCATTGTGGCGGGCGCCTGTAGTCCCAGCTACTTGGGAGGTGGAGGCAGGAGAC
>CAUYRH010100837.1:0-36212 GCA_963574655.1 Perodicticus potto
TATATAGTGATTAAGAAAATGCTATGAGGGCTATCTCTCACAGTACGATCAAAATGTTTCTGATTGTATATGAAGCACATTCTGCCCTATGATTGCACCAATGTACACAATTATGATTTAATAAAATTATTAAAAAAAAAGAACCTGTGTGCACGGATTACTCTGCAAATGGAGGTGGAAAGCCTGTGCCCCAATTCCTCATCCACCTGCCACATCCTGCGCTTCTAGAAATCCTCTTGCTTTCCCCCTTTCGCCCGTTATACCTGGCATTCCTTATCCACAGCCGGCATTTTTAATTCTGCCAACAGTATCCATGAATCTGTGCTCTCAATGTCAGGACCCTGCCAAGATTTGTTAATTATACTAACTCCCCCTGCTGGTGAATTTAACTACAACCCAAACTTGAACACAGGAACTGTTAAAAATGTTTTTCACGTTAATTCATATCATACACGAGCACATCAGAAGGAAGAAAACTTTGAAAGAAGGTGAATTATAGTTAAGCACGTAACTCCCTATAATATAAATAAACTGGAGGTTACTATTATTTTGAAGGCTAGCCTTGGAGATTCAGTTTGGGAACGATAAAATAGATAACACTGGCATACTTTCTCCCCATTTCCTTTTTGTTCCCACACTCCTCCTCATTTTTGTGGCTAGCAATATTTCCCTTTGTCTCTAAGCTCTAGACTTCTACTTAATAAGTACCAATAAAGATTGCATGTTATCCTTAAACAGTGGTAGCATTCCCCACCTGCTAATTGCTTTATTTGTACTTACTGTTTCCGCCCTCTCATCAACAGGGGCTTTAGTACGAAGGGCAATGAAGTAGAACGCGGTGAGGCAAACAGGAGCCAGCAGAGTGAATGCTTCTATAATTACACAGTAGCCTGGAGTAGCTCTTCTCAAATCAAATTATGAGCCTGGATTACCTAAAACTCTCAGGACACCGCCTGGGTTTTCATTTGTCTGTAGGTTACTGTCGACAAGCAGCCCTCTTTTCTGCCATTCTTCTTTGCAGAGATTATCAAAGCTCCAGTTCCAAGGCATGTTCCCGTAGCAGTGAGAAGCCGAGGAGAAGGCCATTTTTCTTAAGCAGCTTGCCTGACCTCGTGTGTTTTACCACTAATTTCAAAAATGTAAAAAAAAAAAAAAAAAAAAAAGGCACTTTTTTTCATGTTTATAACCACCTTTGTCATTTGCATATCAAAGTTTTTTCCCAGCTGAGCTTATTCATGATTCTTTGGCAAATATTTATGCCTTGTCAATGAACCAACCATCCATAAGGCAACTGGAACAGGAGTCAATAGGCCTCAACAGTGTTTGGATCTTTGTTTGAACACCTGACTATGCCCTCGGAAATGCACACTGCACTGGAAATCACATAGTAATAAGAGGGCCAGACTCGAGGTCAGGCCATCTGGAACAGGGGTGCAAATTGGACACTGACTAGCTGTATGGCCTTATAACACTCATTTGACTTCTCATTTTCTCCATCTGAAAGCCAAGGAGATTGAACTAGATAATCTCTAAGATCCCTCGTAGTCCTGTATTTCCATATATTCACAGAACAGTTCTACATGGGTAATGTACACAGGAGATAGTAAATATTTGATTGTTGTAGCTCAGCAAAGCAGGAAAGCAATCTATTTCTCAAATGGTTTATATGTGTATTAAATCAAGATTTAGTGCGTTCAAGAGCAGGTCAAAGAATGAATAAAACGTGGTGAGGCTTGACTGGTTGGTGCCTCCTGGGGAGACAGAACTCGGGGTCGTCTCAGCTCTGGCAGGCTCTGTGCAACATTGGGTCAGTGTACCAAAGCTTCTGGGGGCCGTGGGGCGGATGATCTCCAAAGTTGTTGTCGACATTGAAATCACAGCTCAAACCGAAAAATATAAGTTTCTTATATTAACGCATTTTTTAAACCACTCATTAAAATGTTACAAAATAAACTGAGTTTTAAATTGTTTCCACTTGAGAACTAAAGGATTTTGTTAGTGATGCAAATTTAATTTAGTTTTCCATATTATTTGTCTTATTAAAAAATCATAAACATAAGTACTAGCACCTTCTAAAAACTTCTGTATTTACTTAAAACACAAGGTATATCCACAAGACTGAACCACTCAACCAGGAAAATATCAATGGAATCATTCTTAAGGCATGAAATGGTAGTGGCCTCAAAATAGACACGAACCACTATTACCTTGGTGTGAGGCTAAGTGGGATGGATGGGCAAAAGATCATCATTTGAGAATTCATTCGATAAAAACATAACAAAAGAATTTCTATCCTCCAAGTGCAGAAATTATACATAGATAAGGTAACAGGAATTTGATTTCTGGTCATTCAAGTCAAACCGCAAGTCCTTGTTCCAGAGAGTTTTCCTGAAACATTTGTAGAACCTTAAAATCTTAAATTTGCAAACTTGAAAATTTACAAAACCATTAAGATTAACCCATTGAGGTTTACTCTTAGACAGATGTTTCCCTCCTTTAGTTGAGGTTGAAGCACATAGAGAAAATAAATTTTACCAAGAATTCACCATGTAATAGTTGTCATTTCCCAATTATAACATTATCTCCTTTCTATCTCATTTACTTACCACTAACAATACTATATTTGACTTGTTGGTCTTGTAAATTGAATTTTGTATGTGTGTGTATATATATGGATATGTGATATGTATTTCATAACAGATAATTACATATTTTTTCAATACACACAGGCTCCCAGAAGGCATGCAAAAGGAAGCATTGCTTGGTTTACTTCTGTTCTGATTTTCCAAAACAATTTATTGCTTTTTACACCTTCATTCTAATCAGCAAACTACTCTCAAAACTTTCTCCTTAGTCTATAAAATATTCTTGTGCAAAATAATAGTTACGTGCTCAGTATCTAAAGCCAAGCATCTAGGTTGCAATCTGGATCAGTTTTCTTGATGTGGATAACCATAAGGAGCTAATTAACCTCATTATACCTCAGTTTCCTCAGCCATAGAATGGAGATAATAGTTCATAGGATTGTTGTGAGGATTAAATGAGTTTATTTACATATGTGTTACAAATTTAGAATAGACCTACCACATAAGAAGTAGTGAACAATTAGGTGTTATTATTATTGGTTTAGTGAATACTGTAGAACTAAGCTGTTTCCTTTGTTAAAGATTGTCTGAGTACATACATCTTCCCTTTACCCCCACCACTCTCCACTAAAGTTTATTATTGTTATTTTCCACAAATACTTGTGCCAAGAAAAGTTCTCATCTTAGTTAAAGAAGAGCATTGTCCAAAAAAACTTTCTTTGATGGTGAGAACAGTCACCTTTCTTCTTTGTTGAGAACAGTCTATACCTGCATAGACCAATTCAGTACCCGGCACATGCATTTAATGGGCCCTGGAAACGTGGCTAGTTTGAGGAAATGAATGGCATCACATTTCATTTTAATTTCAATTAAAAGAGCTATAATGACTAGTGGTTTACTGTAACGAGCAGTTCCAGTATGGAGGATTTGGCAGTCACACGTAGACTGGAGCAGGTGCCTCCACCTTGCCACCTCTGTGTCATTTAATTTCTCAGAGCCTCAGTTTCTTACTATGTAAAACAGAAAAAGTAATACCTATCACCTGGAAAGTAATGCAATAATATTTGTAAGGAGCCTGTGCAGTCACCTCTCTGCCTTCCTTTTAATCAGTATTATTTGGGAAGAATGGCCCTAAGAAGAACCAGACACAGGGGAGGAAGAACCTTCTGGCTCCTGTTAGATTTCAAAATTAAAGCTGTCTCTTTCAGTCTTGAGTGGAAATACGATGTTCCTTTTTGTCAGAGACCCCTGAAAATGTCTGAGCACCCCACAGACAGCACAAGTCTACAAGAATCCTCAGGACACTCTCACATTCATAGAGCTGCACATGGAGGCCCCTGCAGGCCATGGTCGTAAGAGCTCATCCGTACACGCTCCCCTGCTCAGTGCAGGACGTACCACAGCCAAGCACCCTCTCACTGAGAGCCCAGGTTCCAGAAACTTTGTGATCTGGTATCAATATCTTCATTACAAAACTGATCTCAAATAGTCAGTGACTCCCAGGAAAACCTCCTTCCTCCCAATTGGTGGAAGAAATTTTTATTCATCATGGAAATAGAAAGGCGGTCTTTTCCAGTATCTTCAAGGACATGGTCGTATAGGTCTGGGAGACATGACCTCAGGACAAATCTGAGCAGAAAATCACAATGCCAAGTCTACTGTGGAGAAATTTGGGAACATAGATTGAAGTGTTTGCACTCCTAAAATTGGAACTTGACTTCAGAAGGGCATGACAGAGTCCAAGACACTTTGTCAGCATCCTGCCTGCCTCCTTTTCTGGAGTTATTCTCCCTGAGGAGAAGACATTTTTTACTACCAAACCTTCATTTTGATGTTTTACAGATTTTAGCCAGATTGTCTCTTTACCAGGTCCTGATAACAAAGCCTTTCTGGACATCCATAGCTTTATCAGAATAATGCATTATAATTATAATCTAAAAATAGGAACAACCACCCATCCACTTAACCATTATAACCTGTATCCCAGAAAACTTGGGGATGGGAAAGTACCTAGATAAGAAATATTGGGGTGGCACCTGTGGCTCAAAGGAGAAGGGCACCGGCCCCATATGCCGGAGGTGGTGAGTTCAAACCCAGACTCTGTCAAAAACTGCAAAGAAAGAAAAAAAAGAAATATTGATCTCACCCAACTCTGAGATAATATACCCTTAAAGGGATAAAAACCGAAAAAGCCTATATTACCTGAGACAGCCTGGTGCCACTGGCAAAGTAGCCTGTGTGGTAAGACCCATTCCTTATCTCTTGGTAACTCTACGTGGGATTTGGGTCCAGTTACTTGACTTTTTAAGCCTCTGTATCTTAAAAGTAGATAATACTACTCTATTTTGAAGATTACAAGGATTAATTAGGCAATGTATAGAGTGCTTAGCACGATAACCACCACAATCTGAAAGACAACAAAGATTGCTTTTCTTTACTCTTTAGGTATTTCTTTTCTTTTTTTTATTGAGACAGTCATTCTTTATCACCCTGGGTAGAGTGCCTTGATGTCATAGCTCACAGCAACCTCAAACTCTTGGGCTCAAGTGATTCTCTTGCCTCAGCCTCCCTAGTAGCTGGGACTACAGGCACCCACCACAACACCTGGCTATTTTTGTTGTTATTGTTGTGTTTTGTTTAGCAGGCCCAGGCCAGGTTCAAACCCACCAGCCCTGGAGCATGTGGCCAGCACCCTAACCACTGAGTTATGGGCACCCAGTCCTCTTTAGGTATTTCAAAATACTGTGATGACAATTCCATTTAGCTTCCACAGTTAGCACAGTCTGTCCGAAAGTATTTGCTTTACCTTTCACCTATATTTTCCAAAACAATGGATTCATCATATATTGAGACAGGATATCAATATCAGTAAACTTGATTAAGATTTGGGATTTAGGACTTGTAAGGTCAAATGAGGTTCAGGGTTTTTTTCTGATACATGAATTGGAGGAATAAAATATTTGATATATAGGCCTTGGGTAACATATTTTTTTATTAATACCATTTCTTCTTTACTGAACACCAGTCTTTTATTGCTGTTGCTAAAGAGGTCTTCTCTACTATGGGTTTTGACTACATAAAAGCTCTTATACTCTGGGACTTCTTATTGCACTACAGATGAGGAAAAAGAGCTTTAGAACAGCCTTGGAGACCTCTTCTGGTCACTAGGAAGGCCTCACTTCCTGTTTCCTTCGGGGTCCCCTGACAGGCCAACTTGATCATCACCTTATTCTCCACAAAACGGACCTCTGAGTTCACCTCCATGTTTTAGATAGAATTAAACAGAGTAGGAAGGATTTTACAAAAATGAATTTTCAGGCCTATTCCCTCTCCACAACGTGTTGATTTTTGAGTTTACGATCTCTTTCTAAACCATCACTTGTCCTCCCTCCCATCAGAGTCATTTTATAGTTTTCAACAAGAGCTGAAACGGGAACACACACCTTCCTCTTGTCCCCAGACCCTTGCCTGTCTAAAGCCTTCCAGAAAAGAAAGGAAAAACATCTTTAGTTTTTCAACTTAAAACTGTAATGTATTTAAAAAAAAAATCTTCTTATAAAAAAAAAATACTTCACTTGGAGAGCCCCCAAACCTGGTGCTGAACATGTAATTAGCACACCATAAATACCTGTTAATTGGTTAACAATGTTAATATTATTCATTCTTTTCATTTCACATGCTTGTTCAGTGTTTTACCTGTTGTATGTTTATCCTCTGTGCCTACCTCCATTGTTGTTTTCTCTTAGACTACAAGCTGCGAAGTATAGAGGCCGCGTTTCTTTGACTCAATGTGGATAATGGGCTGTAGAGAGATGCTTAAACAGGCTTTTCAACTGATTGATTAATACAGCGATTGATGGATGGACAGAGGAAAGAGTGAATGCATTACGGCATTCTCCATTCGCTATTCCAACAGGCTAAATTTACCAAAGGGGTCCGGCTCTGCCTCTGCTCCCTGAACAAAGCGCCAGAGGTAGGTGAGTGAGAGGGGTCAAGGAACAGCCCCCTTACCACACACAAAGGAAGAGGGTGTCTTGCGTAGGAAACCGCGCCCTCTTTGCCGAGTTGCTGCACAACATCTTTTGAGAAAAGCTGGTTATGTTCTATTATCGTTTGATCATTTTCCTGGAGTAACTTGCACTTTTTAAGTTACAAAAAGAAAGACAAAAATGCCACATACCCCTCATATTTTTTAACCCCACACTTTCTAACTTTGAGTGGTGTTAAACGCATTTGATTCTCTTGCTATTGCTAACTTATTTATTCATTTCCTAAGCCAGTACACGTTCAGTCTACACATGGACCTTTGTTTCATAAGCCTAAGAAAAAGAAAAAAAGATACGTAAAGGACTTAATTCTTTAAATTGCCAGATTTCATCTAGAATGCATATTAATTTCAAAGTTAAACTTAAAATCTTGGAGCTCAAAATGTTTTAAATTTTCTTTTCTATTTTGGCCAAATAGGGGAGTGAACAAGACTGAAATGTGGAAGCAAGTGTCGAACCACAGGGTTTCATAAGTTCTGGCTCGAAGTACAGAGCCATGTCTCTGCTCGCCTTCATTACCACCAGGGCAGCATCTACAAGCTCATGGGAGAGTGAGCTACCTCAGGAGATCTGCCCCTGTCAGCATTTCCAGGACATTAGCTAAAAATCCATTACTCTTTCTGCCATTCAAGGAAATACCACCTAGAATATAGTCAGATTTACTTTTTATTTGTTTATTTATTCCACAGATATGTACTGTGTATCTGCTATGCGTGAAGTATGTTTCTAGGCACTGAAGACACAGGGTGAGAAGACACCGACTCTGCTCTCATGAAGCACATTCAGATCTTCTGGCCTTTCCTTTGCTAAAAATGAATTAATCGGGCCCAGTGCATCTCCAGTACATTCGCTCTTTCCCCTTGGCTCCTTGGCATTGTTCCGTGGGCTACAGAGAGAAGAGAAAGAAGAAGAATCTAAGTTAATGAAGGGGTAAAACTCAATCCTCAGGTCAATGTGTAGGAGGGACAGCCCAGGGTAATGCCTGTGCCCTTCCCTTTAGCTTTAAGACCATCATAGTAATGTGATTCTCTAATCACTCTAGAAACCTTTATTAACCATTCACAGTTAAAGGAGACTCATGGCTCTTAGTAGAAACTGCCACAATATGCCATTATAGAAGAATACATCACAATAAATTAAGGTGAGATTGTTAATTTCAAAAAGCACTATGCAAAACATTACATGCACTGTGATTCAATTTCAGCTAAAAGAGTATCTGTGCACCAAAAATGATGGCTTGAATATACGACAGCACGTGGACAGTGGGGAGTTCTGGTTAGGGTTGTGGGTACTGTGCATGTGTGAATGGACATGAACACAGGCACATCTGCTTTCCTTGCTTTCTAAATTTTCTGCAATGAAAATGTACTGAACCCTCTAATCGTGAGGAGGAAAATTATATCCTGACATCATTATGACTGCAATAAAAAGTGGGCTCCCCCTCTGTCTAGGTAGCCTCCTTTTCTAGTTTAGGAGGTGATACTGTTTGGCAGTATCCACACTGGAAAGCAATGCTCCAGAGTTTTTTCTTGTCAAATTTCACTTGGATCTATTAGCCAGCAGCAACCCAGTGACCATAATTGTTAAAACTCTGCTATTAAATGCAGTATACGGGTGATATTTCATTACATGTGAATAGTTCATAATTTTTACAATAGCACTTATTCCACTGAAATAAACTGCACACACTTCAAAAAGTCATTAAATGAAACATCAAAGGCTATAAAATAAGACTGTTCAACAAATAAAATACATACACATACATATACATACACAGGATTTCTAGATTAGCCAAGATGCTATCCTAATCTTAGACATGTATATTTAAAAGAAAGAGCATGCTAAAACAAAAACAATGGCCTGGGACCCTTTCATTTTAGCCTATTTCTACCAAACTGAATCCCTGCTGCCTCCCCTTGGAAAAAGTACAAGACCATTCTCCAGTGGGGGGGAAATAAATGATTGTGTAAACTCATAGAATCAGCTTGTCACAAATTGGCAAATACAGTTAATGGTTAATTATCTGCAAAGACTTGAGTCTTGTCACTTTTCAATTTTCTGGTCAGCATTCAAAAAAGGGAACCAACTCTAATTAGTAAAATAATTTTCAGGCCTTTATAGGGCTGATTCTCTATAAAGCTCTGGGAAAACCTTTATTGTTTTTTTGTTGTGTTTTAAAAGTTAATGTAAGTCCCTTACTTCGATGTGAGAGCTAAGAGCACATACAGACTTAACCCACCCTCTAGCCAGGAAAATTTCTTTTGAAAGATTGCTATTAGTTTTTTCAGCATAACTCGAAGGGTGCTTTCTGCTGCCAGCCAGCGATCTGTGCTGAGTGGTAAAAAAACTTAAACTTCACAAATAGAAAGTTGTAGCTGAGAGTTAATATCAAATTTGCTTCAACCAGCGTGGTTATGTTGGGATAATAAAAGAATCTGACTGAGACGATATCCTGTGTAGCTAATACACAGTCCAAATTGCAGATATAAAAGTAGATGGTTAAAATTAATTACTGGTTCCATTTAGAAAAGAATCTCCTCCAGATAAAAAAGGGTCTGCGTCCATCTCCCTGTTCTCCACTCCTTTACCTTTGAGCTTTCAGGGGACCAGAAAAACGTTAGCCTTAATTAATGGAAGACCCACTAGACCTCAGGCAAGGGTTTGGGTCCCAGGCCGGGGTCTCCTCCTGCGCCTCTCCCGGGAGTAACGAGCAAGCAGACTTCATTACTGGCAGCTGAGGGGAAGGGTCACTGGGAATGGATTTGCAGGGCCCTCATTGAGCGATCACTCCATGCTGAGAGGAGCTGGCCGTACTCTCGGACACCTGGTCATTAACATTGCTAATTAGCAGCCATTAATCAGGGCGCTTGCTTTTTTTTGTTGTTGTTGTATGTCACCGGCTCAGAGGAACCAAGTGAATAAGAAGATTGTTTCATTACCTCCACAAGAGGTAGAATGAAAGCAGTTCCCATCAGCTCAAGATGAGATGGATTAAGGGAAAGGTTAGACAACAGTTTGAGATGAGCTGGGGAGGGGAGCGGATGGAGGGGGCTGGGAGACCTGGGCTGTCTGCTCAGGGAAAATCAGTCACCTATAATTAATGAAATCTTCTGCAACCTAATTCTAATCACCGTGTGAGCGATCGTCCAACCACCAAATTTTTGTATTTTAAGATCTTTATTTCCTTTCTCTGAGTGCAGGGAATTATCTCTAAATTATTTTAATTCTATTGGAAACTGAGTAGGTTTTAACTTGGGTGTTTTCTACTTGTTCATTCTAAATTCATTTTTCCTTCCAAAAGACTATGAAATCATTTAACATTGTAAATAATTAGAACTAAAACACTTTTTAAAATAGCTTCACTATTTTACCCAAATGGCTACTTCCCACCTAGCAGCCAAAAGATAAACAAAAAAGTTAATTCTACAGTTTTTAGAATGGGAAACCATAAAAATAAGCAGTTTTTTTACACCTAAAAAAGCAAGAGGAGATAAAAAGAGTCTGTATTGATTTATATGTGATCATACTGGGAAGAATAATCTGTCTTTAAAAAGGACTAAAGGATGTGTGTGTGAGAGAGGAACAGAGAGAGTAAACTGGGTTTTTCTTATTAATTCAAATGCAATGTGATAAAAATGCTTTAATGGAGCACTTTCTCTCCTGGAATGTGGGTGTCCGGTGTACATAGCGGATTATACTTATCTTAATTTCAGAAACACAGAAATCTCATTAGCAGGTTGCACATATCAGTGTTGTTGTAGTTGTCATTTTTTAGCTGGAAAAAATGTTGTGAGGATACATTTTTTAAATTAGTAGCTAGTTAGCAGCTATGAATTTGTTCTTATTTATTAAAATGTGTTCGTCCAAAAGCTGCAAAGCAGATCTTGACTTAAATGGGAAGCTCTGTTTATTAAAAAACCAATGAGCACTTCATCCAGCTTTTTGCTATGTTTCTGCTCTGAGTCTCTCTGTGGTGGGTTACAAAACATGGTTTACAGGGGCACTAGGAAGCTGAGATGGTCTAAGTATTCATTAGTGTTGTGGCCTCATTTGGACATGTGTAATAAATACACATTCACACATATAATATGTACCCCTGCACTTTCAAAGGAAAATTATTCATTTAATTTGCCCTACATTTCTGAACAATACAAGGCTAAACCTGTTTTTTATGTACTAATTTGCTCCATCTCCTAAGAACCATAAAGTTGTTGGGAGAAGGAAACAAGTATGTAAAACTAATCTATAGAGCATTTCAGTTGGGCTGGAAATCCGTAATATGATTTCTAGGACTTCATGGGAAAGTTGAACACTCAAGGGGAAATTACACAAAGAACAGCTGAGAAAAAGTTGCATTCTGGCACAGAATCATGCAAATGGGGCACATTCTTCAGTTTTCTCATGACTGATTGCCTCTGAAACCACTGAGCCAAGCTGCAGCAATGCTAATGAAGGGGAGGCATCAATGCACAGTGTCATCCCAGGGGCTTCGAGAGGGGACAGGGGACAGGGAGCGGGGGCAACGAGGAGGAGGAAGGAAGAATGAAGGAAGATAAAGAGACAGAAAGAGAAGAAAAGGAAAAAGAGAAAGGGGGGGAGAGAGAAAGAAACAAGAAAGAAAGAAAAGAGAGGGAAGGAAGTAAAGAAAGAAGGAAAGATGGGGGGAATGAAGGAGATGGAAAGAAAGAAGGAAGAGAGAGAAAAAGAAAGACAAACAAAGAGAGAAAGAAAGCAAGTGCATTTTTAATTATTAGGCCTAGGTCATTAAGAGACAAAACCAGCTTAGCAGGTAGAAACTGGAAGGTGCAAAATGAACAGTACTATAATTATGTCCCTTTAAAATATGAGGGATTTTAAGAAACAAAATAGGATGGGAGAAAAAAACTTTTAAAACTGTCTCTCTGTTGCATTAAAAATGAAATTAAAGTTGGAAGCTAAAGTGCTTCTGCCCAGAAAATAGCATGAGTGTGGTTTCCTTATTAAGGACTCCAGACTAGAGTGGAAAAGACTAGGGGATCATCAGTGCCAGAAAAAAAGTAGCACTATTTCAGTCTAAACTTCTTTGTGGTTGCAAATTTCTCATTTATATATTTTTTAAAAGCTGTAAATACATGCATTTGTAGATGTTCACCAAAAATGAAAGATGATTTGCTTGTTGTACAAATTATGCTCTGAAAGATTTTTTTATATTTAAATGCATGCATACAAAGATTCAGTTTAAAAAAAAAGAATATTGCTCTTGCAATAACAAATGATTACTTTTTTAGAGATTTATGAGCAGATATATCTTTCTCAAGCTTCCAAAATCATACATATCACTTATTTCCCTTCCCATCTAGCAAATATAAAATTGTTAACTTAACTTTGCATTTTCCTTCTATTCTGGGTTTTCAAATGCAGCGTGTTTCTTGTGGAAATCAAATTGAATGCTACTTACTGAGTGTATGTTACATTTAAAGCACTTTAAAGTACTTTTCTAAAGAAAGTTATATATTTTTAAAAGTGGCATTAAGTTATATATCTTTTAAAGTAGCATTAAGTCTTTAAATATCATGAATTAACTCCCTTTATAGTAACACCACAATGATAACAACCAGTTTGGTATTGATATGACTTGTGAGGTTCACTTCCAAAATGTCTCAAATATACTTATTCAGTGTTACTTCAATTCAAAGTATTGTTAAAATTCCATTCAGTATTTGATTTTAGGAGCATCTGGTTTTAAAAATGTAAATAATCCTCTGTGCCCTCTCTTTGCTAGCACTGCCATTTTAGCTTCTATAGCTAAGTAAATAAACAACTTAAATGCAAAAATACGACTGGGGCAAATTTAAATTCTTTAATTAATAAAGAGCATGTAAGGACTCTGGTCTAAGACACCAATATAGGTTTATGCTAGAATCGGGTCCTTTTTATTATTTTGTTCAATTTCAACCAATAGGAGTTGCAAGATTCAGAATTAAAGCTGAAAAGAGTATCCCTAACTCACTCTATTGTGTATTACAGTTCATATGGTATAGTTTCCAAGACCACCCACAGTCCTGAGACTGCCTAATAGAACATTGTATCAGCTGCTGTGCCTAATGACAACTAGATGAGCTAAGAATGAAGTGTTAGCATTCATAGTACTTGTGGGCATAAAACAGATTACTCACATCATTTCAAAGATTACCCTGGTAGCGAAGAGCATTCATTCATTGGTGTGACACATTTCTAATCAAGTACATTATCTATTAAAATTTGCTCAAAACATTTAAGCTTCTAAGCTTAAAATTCATTGCATTAAAGGACCTGTTGGCATGTATTTAGACAGCTTAAAGTATATATGAATGGAAACTGCAAAACATATTTCTGGCACCTCACAAAGTCATTCAACAGCGCAACTGTGAACAACTGTTAGTTTGCTATTGCCCAGCACACGTCTAAGAGATCTGGGAGCATATCTCATAAAGCAAAAACCAACACAAAACAACTTTCCCTCTGGGAAATCTCTAGTGAAGAGAGAACGCATTTGACCAGACACGTGATAAAATTTGAGGCAGACCCTCTTCTTGCCAAGAGGGGGCCTTTCTTTGAAGTCTCCCGTTTTGTTTAAGTTCCTGTGATTCACTCCACAATATGGCCATGTTCTTTTTAACATAAGAATGGTTTAAATTACTAACTATGTAATTTGCTTGCTCGCTTTTAAATCTTAAAGTAAAAATGACACTCTGGGAAGATGTGCCAAGTTAATTCTGCCAAAAATGCCCTTACCCCCAGGTGATTGAGGGTGGCAATCCAGGAGCTTTCCCCCTGTCAGAGGGGACTGCAGACTCGCTGTGTGGCTTTGGGCAAGGAAGTCCCTCACCTGCGTTAGTCTCGGCTTCCTCACGTGTAAGGAAGAACTGTGGATTAGGTGTTTAAACTCTTTTCACTATTAGAATGCTGTCATAATTCTGGTGACACAGTTTGTTTTTTCAAAGAGAGCCATGGTTGCTAACAGATTAGTGTAAATTAACCTGGTGAATCTTTTCCAATTTAAGGATTGTGAAACTGTGTGGCCTCCATATGTGAAATATAAAAATAAAAGCCTGCTTATTATTTTGGCAAATTTAATCCTTTAAAAGTTTAAACATCAAAACCTGGAACAAATGTCCTGCTTGTGTTCCTTTTTGGTTTTGCACGTTCAGTATATCTAAGTTTAATTTGAAACAAGGGCCGGACACGGTGGCTCATGCCTGTAATCCTAGGCACTCTGGGAGGCCAAGACAAGTGGATTTCCTGAGCTCATGAGTTTGAGACCAGCCTGAGCAAGAGCAAGACCCTGTCTCTACTAAAAATTAGAAAAACTAGCAGGCCCTATATTCCCATCTACTTGAGAGGCTAAGGCAAGAGGATCTCTTGAGCCCAAGAGTTTGAGGTTCCTGTGAGCTATGATGCCGCAGCACTCTGCCCAAGGTGATAAGAGTGAGACTTGGTCTCAAAAAAAGAAAAGAAAAGAAAAGAAGAGAAGTAGTCTTAACTCTTTTTTAATCAGTTCTTTTTCTTAGAGCATAATTTCAAGAGAAAGATGCGGAAAGAAAGCAAAAAGCTTTTTAACAAGTATAAGGAGCTTGAGGGGGTCCGCGGGGTTGTTTTGTTTTGTTTTATCATTTAAAAAAATCTGACTTTGTACACAGTCACTGGGCTCGGTCTCTCACAGCTTCTACATCTCTAACAGGCATTTCAGTTTCGTGCTCAGGCTCTGGAATCAAGCCTGGTGAAATCCTACCCCTACCATTTAGTTATGGTGTCATTTATCCTTTCTTCACCTCAGTAGTCTCGTCTATAAAGTATGGATAATAAAGGTGAAACCGCACGGGGTCTGGGGAGTACTAAATGAGGTGATATACACCAACTATGCCGCACGGCGAGGGGCCTCAGGTAGGTGTCATCAACGTCATCTATTACGACCTTTACCAAATGGTGGGAACTGGTGCATCCCATAACATAAAAGGCTCACGGTCGAGTTAAGACAGGTGCACAAAGCACACTGGACATATACAACAAGAAGGTCACCCTGCACACTTGGCCGAATGCTGTTCAAACAATCTTCAAAACACATTGCTCAAAACCAAAAAGCTTCCATTCTTCCTACCCTTTCTTCCTACTGTTCCTGAATGGCAGGAATCTTTGCTGGGATGATGACTCCTGGCACATTGGGAACCAGACCCATCACCTGTCCTGGCTGGCAAAATGCCCCCCTAAGCACCCTCAGGCTCAGTCTGGCCAGATTTCTCACCATGCTCACCTCTCCTCTGTGCCAGCATTTCTGTTCCCTCTTCCAGCCCCCAGTCCACGCAGGGCAGCCTCCCTTCCCAGATGTCACTCTGGCTCTCTTAACTCTTTCATTAGCTCTCCATTTCATTCAGTATCAAGTCTGAACTCCTTCATGCAGCCTTCACGGCCTTTCTTTACTTAGCCAGACTCAGTTCCTGTCTCTGCCCTCCACCCAATCTCCACCTACATTGAACAACTGAAGGTTCTCATAACTGCCCACACTTGCCTTCACCTCCGGGCCCTCTGGGTTCCCTCTTCTCCAGAAGGCCTCTCTCCCTCCCCCAGGGCTCTGCTCCTGTGTTCTGTGAAGTCCAGTCCTCGCCCTTATTAGAGTGTACATCAAATGTCATTCAGTAGGTTCCATGTGTGAACCCCTAGCAGACAGCCTGGCATTTATTCAGTCCTCAGTAAACATTTTCAGGTGGATTTCTTTTGTATCTATTGTAGTGCTTAGGCCAATGTTGGGATCATTTTCAGTGGTGAACATTAAACAGACACATTGATTACAAAAATCATATTTACTAAATCTCATTGACTTTAGAAACTGCCATCAACTAGTCTCCACAGAACAGATAGGGACCTAATGAAACACATCAACACTCACCATACCCCCGTACTGTCCTGGAGGATAAGCACATGCAGGTTACAAAGAGGTCACTTGAACAGCTGCTAAATTTTTATACAAGAGCCATTTGCTGGCTAACACGTGTCCCTCCAAGGCTTCCATCCTGAATGAGGAAGAGCATAAATGGTGGGGAGGGTCGCGGGGAGTGATGACCACATCACCATCAGGAGTGACCGGAATGATTTACAGTCAAGTCATGATGGATTGCATGGAAGAATGTGGAGCATAAATCTTTAAAGTGTTTTGTTTATGATTAAGAAAAGCCATGAGGTCTCCCCATCCTTGTACCTCTGTGGGCCTGGGTGTGATGTGTGGAGGTGAGATGGGCATCCTTTCCTGCTGTGTTTTAGGACTTGTGCTCATGAGTGAACAAGGACTTTTCTTTCTCTGCTATGACTTCACCCAGTGTCTCCCCAGTGAGCCCTCCTGCTCATCAGGTGCTCCTGTGTGAGAAGCTCGACACTGTGCTCCAGTCTCCGTTTTTCTGGTGTCCCCCTCTTCCTCCATTTTTATCTTGTTTCATCATCCTCAGACCTTTCCTTCCTTTGTGGTCCCATTTTTGGTTGCCGTTATTGCCATCTGGACCCTGAAACTTGTTTTTACTCAAGTTTTCCTCTTTTTGTTTTCTTAGGAATTGGCTTCCCTGTGCTCAATATTGGACTAATCTACTACCATGCATTGGATGCTGATTCTCCTGACAGAATGGGTGTTTCCGTCTCTCCATTATAAGAAACACACCTTTTTATATACCTCATGAACCAACTTCAAAACAAGTAGCCAGTCTCGGACCAAACATCCATGTTGGACTTTGAATCACTTGAGCCACAAACAATGCAAGGGCCTGGTGTTTCTCCAAGTGTCGGGCGCGCCCCAGAAGGCGAGTGGTGTGCAGTGGTGTGCTGGCACGGCATTGACTACCAGTGACAAAGTGACTCTCTTTCCAGTTCTCTTTCAATCCTTCTGATCACAGTGAGAACAAAATCACAGTGCTAATCCTGGACATCTTTCTTATACTTCAGGAAACCTGTAACACAAAAGAACTTAATAGCGATTGTGTCTACTTGTTGACTTTTTGTGATTACTTTCTCTTTATGATAAATTGTATTTGTCCACCATGAACAGAAGTGATATGTTTGTAGCAATTAGTTTCCTTTGCAAGTAAATTATATTAAAAGCTAAGTTCATAAAAAGAAAATACTATTTAAACAATAGTACAAAAAAAAACAATAGTACAGGTACAGATAGGGTATGACTGTGATAAAAAATCATGGCAGTGGTTATGAATTACTAAATTTTGGTAAATAATAAAAATGAGGCCAAAGTTTTAGATCAAAATACAAAATTAGACATGGAAGCCAGTAAGAGCTCAGATTTTTGTTCACCTTTAAAATATCAAGCTTTGTTTAAATCAGCAAAAAAGTATTTTCATTAATTCTCTAAGCATTTTTAATGACATTTTTTAAAATCACTGCCTTTCATTTTAGGTTAATATGAGTATACAGATGATTAGGTTACATTGTTTGTGTTTGTTAGGTAAGTTAATGCCATTTTTTAGGAAAAAAGAATCTCCCCATACTTTTATCCCTATCCTTTTCTTCCCCCAAATTATGAAAGGATTGTTCCATAGACTGTAGCACTCATGGTAAACCAAAAAAAGAAAAGAAGAGAATTTTTTTAGCCTCATAATTACCAAAGGAATAAGCAGAACCTTGAGACAACATGCTGGTGTTCAAGAAAATAATTTTCATTGCCAGCACCTAACCACTGGCCTCTTTCTTAAGAAGAGGATGAGGCCCGTGGGGTAATAAAAGGGCCTATAGAACCACATAAAAGTTTCACATGTGCTCCTCCCTGAGTGGCCTTCAAGGGGGTAAGGGCTGGCAGGGGCCAGGGGGGCAGGGCTCACTCAAAGCAAGACCAAAAAAAAAAAAAAAAATCTTTCTTCTGGAGAAGCAACTCATCTCACACAAAAAACTAATTAACATGACTGGTTCCTGTTTGCAGAAGATCTTGTTATCAGAGAAAAACAACAACGATAATAAAATAATAATCGAAATAATAATAATATAAGCCCTAGCAGTTGGAATTTCTGCAATTACAGTGTGAATTGCATGAGAGGATTATATGAAGTGCTCTTGGCTTGGAGGGGGAAGCAAGACGCTTCAGTCTGCAAGTCAGAAGCAGCTGCTTGGGGGCCGTGCACCTGCCAGTTCCAAGGCTGTTTTCACCTCAAGAGGAAAACAGGCCCCTTCTCTTTCCCTTTCACAATCCCCAATCCAAAAACCACCCCTAAGAAGGGGGGAGAAATGAGGAGAAAAATGAAAAGGAAAGAAAGGCGTAGGGGGGGAAAGTTTGTCCATAGCAAGCAAGAGAGTCTTCCCTACTTAGTGAGAAAATCGTGGGGCTGGGGAGGGAAGGATGGGGTGGGAGTGAGGAGGGAGGCGAGTGGGAGGGAATGACTTCATTTTAATGCAGCAACAGACAGGGTGCGCTCTGATATTGGCAAAGTTTCAAGGAAAGTGGGGGGCGAGGGGGCGGCAGGAGAAGAAAGGACTCTTTTACTGTTTCATGCCTCTAAGTCTTCCTGAGGAGCATAAGCTCCGCTCGACATTCTGGGAATAGCAATGAGGCACATACAACAATCAAAACGCACTAAATCTGTTTGATGATTCAAACACATCGTGCATCTGCACCCACAATATAGGACTTCAATTCAATAACCTTGTGGATTTGAACAGGAAAAGAAGGGAGAGCATGAGGGTTTTTAATTAGTAACTCTGATTCAAGCAGTTCTGTAAAAATTAGGTGTTTGCACTACACTTCATTCTTAAGTGAGTTGCAGGCGTGTGCTGCAAGGGAGCTGGGCAGAGCCTCCCTAACGTTTGCTTCTAGTTGTACTTTCTTTCGGTATCGAGAAGATCATAGGAAGTTGCTCCGACCAGACCCATGTGGGAGATGTGAGAAGAAACTAAATGAGGCTTCTCCATCCACATTCGCGCAAATACCTGCATAGGCACAGGCCTTTCCCGTACAACAGTGAAACTCCGTACGGTTTACTAAAACACAACGAGACACACACCCACACAGGCACAACGAACAGAGGAGAAGAAAAGCCCCATTTCTCAAATCAGGTCATGCACAAACCAAAAATTCCTGTTTCCAAGAATTGTTGCTTACAGGGACTTCTGTGTCTGTGGCAGGAATAAATTATTTCACTGTAAAAATATAATCTGGTCTTTGAGCATATGACCTATTATATATGGTTGTCTCCATACTAGATAATAGTGCACCATCCACTGCGAAAGAAGTGTTCGAGTGCCCCAGAAAAGGCTTTTGTGTTGTTATTGTTGATTTTGATAGAGAAATCCAGATTCACCTATTTTTTAAACCTCCAAAGAAGATTGTCCTGGTCTCTGCTTGCTTTGAAAAAAACAAAAGGAAATAATTCGTATTGAACAGTGGCAAAATGTTTGCAAAGTTCTCTCTTTAGACTTGTACAAACACTTCCTTTTTATTGAAAATTTATTCCACCTAGACAACTAAACCAAAACTTGGAGAAATAAGAACGTAATTTTGAAAATCCCTAAACTATGCCCTCTCCCCCCAAAAAGGGCTCCAAAGGTAAGAGTTATCTGAAAAAATATAAATAAAATCTGTTTGGAATATAAGCATTTTTCTCAGCCTGAATCTCTGAGATTTACACAAAAACTAGAAACAAGAAAGCCAAGCAAAACAAGAAAGCCAAGTTCATGAATTAGTAAGACATGAAAAGTCACTAAATCATTCTTTAGAATCTGCGGATATAAATGAATCACAGAAAGAAGGACGAGAGCCCAGGAGTGGGAGCACAGTGCTGACGCACACCCCTATTTTCAAGGAGTTACTTGACCAATTGGGGAATCTGAACTACAGGAGAGGTTACACTTTTCTGAAAGCATACAATCTATGTCAAAACCAGGAGACCCAAGTCAGAAATTAGATATGCCCATTCCGGTGAAAATACGTCCACATAAAAGGTCTACAAGCCTGTAGGAGACTATGACCTAAAAGAGGGATGTTTTTGCCAGTCCTGGAAGTGGGACTGGCCACTCTGGAGGTAAGTCACGGAAGGGGCAAAGTGTGCACACTGTTCAGA
Source organism: Perodicticus potto (assembly GCA_963574655.1). Classification (NCBI taxonomy): domain Eukaryota; kingdom Metazoa; phylum Chordata; class Mammalia; order Primates; family Lorisidae; genus Perodicticus; species Perodicticus potto. The sequence goes on from CAUYRH010100837.1 coordinate 19,690, forward strand.
ACACCTGTCCGCTCACTTATCCTCTGAATGGGTGAAGCTTTTCTCCCACTGCAGAATGAGACCAGATCCTAGGGCAAATTCTCCCCTGATGGGAATGAGGAAGAGATCTTATACCTAAGAGGTAGAATCCCAGGTTCCATCTTTAATCAGTGCAGAATTGAGGGAGTAATTGTGCTCTCTGGACCTTGCGTATTTATATAAGAATGAGGGGGTTCAATCCTTAGATAGTCTCAAATATATTGCCTGATTCTGAAATCTTGTGATTCTATGAGTGGAATTGTTGGGTTTCAAGGCACCTGCCTGTGTCCTAAAATGTTAGGGTTTCAGACAGCTGTGTGCCTGGTTCTTGGGGTGCTCTTGGCTGAAGAATGACTAAACACACCACAGTAAGGCAAACATGAAACAAAGCTTTTTGAGGAAGAGAAAGATAAATTTGGAGTAAGAAGGTTTATAGAGCAAGATATGTTGGCCATAGACAGCAAATGGACCGCCATTGATGTGACAAAAGGGCCTTGCTTATGGCCGACTGGGGGTTCTGTTTCACACTACTTGGATTGTGCCCACACAATCCTCCTTGCAACCAGAATATTACTGTGCTTGCCGACCTCCCCTGAGCAAGGCTGCTGTAGGTCACCTTCAGGACTCATGGTACCAGGCCACTGGGCTGGACAGACTTCCGCATCCTTCTGCAGGGGGCACAATGAGGTCTGACTGAGAGACTGGCGGGCTGCTTGGGCTGCTCCCTCCCCCCAAACGTGAGCACTCACTCCAGATAGGATTAAGGTGAGAGGGCCTCCACTTTCTCCTTTTCCCTGGAAGAGCTGGATTTCAGGCTATCTATGTAACATAAACAGACAAGATCAATCTATATCTTATGCCAAGTGGTAGACGAAGAGAAAAGCTAAACAGTGTATTCCTCTCCCTGTGCCATGACTAAAATCCCCCAACAGGTTAATCCCAAATAACTCACAGTTTCAATGGAAGCTCCTTAGAAACTAAAGGGCCATGTTTTTAGCTTATAACGTCTTCCCCCAACTCAAAATGCAAACTTGAGAGTAGAGTGATAGTTACCAAAGACTGGGAAGGATGGTGGGCAAGGGGATATAAATTGGAGATGGTTGATGGGTGCAAAAATACAATTAGATAGTCAGATAGAGTGAACAGTATTTGTGAGCATAACGATATGACTACAATCAATACATTAGGGTATATTTTGAAATAACTAAAAGAGAAGAATTGGAATGTTCCTAACACAGAGAAATGTCAAATGCCCGAAGTGATGGATATTCCAATTATGTTGATTTGATTAATTCTCACTGCAGGCCTGTATCAAAATATCACATGTGGCCTTAAAGATACGTGACTATTATACACTCATAATAAGTAAAAATAAAAAATGTTTAAAAATCATTTGACATGGCTCAGCGCCTGTAGCTCAGTGGCTAGGGTGCCAGCCACATACACTAGAGCCGACATGTTTGAATCCAGCCTGGGCCTGCCAAACAATGATGACAACTACAACCAAAAAATAGCTGGGCATGGTGGCGGGTGTCTGTAGTCCCAGCTGCTTGGGAGGCTGAGGCAAGAGAATCACTTAAGCCCAAGAGTTAGAAGTTGCTGTGAGCTGTGACGCCAAGAGTTGGCAACATAGTGAGACTCTGTCTCAAAAAACAAACAAACAAACAAAAAATTGACAGCAACCAAAGCAAATATACAACCTGCAGAATGGGAAAAGATATTGCATATTATGAATCAGACAAAAACTTGATAACTAGGATCTAGAGAGAACTCAAATTAATCCACAACAAAAAAAAAGACCCAACAATCCCATGGGCAAGAGACATGAATAGAATCTTCTCTAAAGAAGACAGACTAACAAACATATGAAAAACTTATCATTATCTCTAATCATCAGAGAAATGCAAATCAAAACTACCCTGAGTTATCTCCTAACCCCAATGAGAATGGCCCACCTCACAAAGTCTCAAAGCTACAGATTCTGGCTTAGATGTGGAGAAAAGGGAACACTTTTACAATGCTGGTGGGACTGCAAACTAATACAACCTTTTTGAAAGGAAGTATGGAGAATCCTCAAAGAACTCAAATTAGACCTCCCATTTGATCCTGCAATTTGATTACTAGGCATCTACCCAGAAGAAAAAAATCCTTTTATCATTAGGACATCTGCACTAGACTATTTATCACAGCTCAATTTACAATCGCCAAAATGTGGAAACAGCCTAAATGCCCACCAACCCAGGAATGGATTAACAAGCTGTGGTATATGTATACTATGGAATACTATTCAGCCATTAAAAAAGAGGGAGACTTGACATCTTTTGTATTAACCTGAGAAGAACACATTCTTCTTAGTAAAGCATCACAAGAAGGGAGAAACAAGAATCCAATGTACTTAATTCTATATGAAGGCAGTAGATGAGCTAATACAAGGCGGGGTAGGGGAATGAGGGATGGGGAGGGGAGGTGGGAGGGAGATGGGGGTCACACTGTATGGCATACCTGATGGGGGTGGGACACAATTATAAGAGGTATTTTATCTAACAAATGCAATCAGTGTAACCTAATTCTTTGTAACCTCAATGAATCCCAAACAATAAAAAAAAAATCATATGGCAAAACAAAACACTCCTCAGTAAGGCACTGCTGTATTGGCAGTATATGTCCTATCAGGTGGCAGGAGGAAAAAAGTTGTCCTTGCAACTTCAATTCGCCTTTGAGAAGGTTTTGCAGATCCTTCCTAGTTAACCTTTCTCATCTTCAAATTGGTTCCATATAGAACCTAGTACTCATCTAGCCTTTGTTTTTTTTGTTTTTTTTTTTTTTTTTTGGTTGTAGTTGTCATTGTTGTTTGGCAGACCCCGGCTGGATTCAAACCCTCCAGCTCCAGTGCTTGTGGCTGGTGCCCTAGCCGCTGAGCTACAGGCGCTGAGCCATCTAGCCATTTTTATTTAACTTTTAAAGCAGCAGCATTTCCTCAAGTGTGATATTGCTACGTGTCCCTAACAGGAGTCTAAGGTAAAGGATTGCTTGAGCCCAGGAGTTTGAGTCTAGCCTGGGCAACATAGGAGACCCTATCTCTAAAAATAATGTTTAAAAAGGAATCTAGTACAGCTTGATTAAATCAAAGTTGAACAAATCTTACGGCCAAATATTTCAGAGCTATTAATTAGTAAATTGATGTACACTAGGCTGGGTACAGTGGCTCAGGCCTGTAATCCTAGCACTCTGGAAAGCCAAGGCATGTAGATGGCCTGAGCTCAGGGTTGGAAACCAGCCTGAGAAAGAGCAAGAGCCTTTTCTACTAAAATAGAAAAAGTAGCTTGGCACTGTGGCAGGCACCTCTACTCCCAGCTACTTGGGAAGCTGAGGCAAAAGGACGGCTTGAGCCCCAAAGATGGAGATTACTATGAGCTGTGATGATGCCATGGCACTCTCCCCAGGTGACAGAGTGAGACTGTGTCTCAAAAATAAAAATAAATAAATGTAAATAAAGTGATGTGCACTGTGCCAAGGTTTTTTTTTAAAGCCTTTATCAGAAAAGTTTGTCCAATCTCTATCACAGGACTTTACTTAAAAATTAAGATCCCAAAGTTCACTTACTCATTTGATCATTAATGCCATAAATACTTACTGTGTACCTACTTTGCCATAGTAACAGCTAATCCTAATACAATGTGACTGTGATGTACACAGGATAATATGAGTATCAGTGGAGAAGGGCCCGCCTGATGGGAGAAAAGCCAGTGGAAGGTTAGAAAGGGCTTCCCCATGGGTAACATCAGAAGTGAGATGGAGGGAGCTATCAAATTCCTGACATAGGTACAACAACTCAAAATTATCAAGTTTTTCTTGAATGTTATTACAAGATCTGCGTTTTCATATCCCCTTGAGCCCTTGAAATACATACCTTGAGTTTATTTGTGTTTTAATTTGCATTTCTGAGGTACAATTCCCTTTAGAGTTTTCACCTATATTTTTTCCTATCTGAACCTCCCCACCTCAGGATATCGTGAATGACAAATTAAGTTTGGATTTCCCATATATGTCTTTTTTTCACATATTTCTTAGGGCAAAACATTTTAAGCAAAATCTATTAAATCCTCCAGAAAAGAATAATTTTTTTTTCCAAGATATGAGATTTAAACACTGGAAGCTTGGTGAGCAGCCCAAATCACACGAAGAAACTTTTTGCTTGTTCCTGGTGAAGGTTTGATTTGGAATTCCTCCTCAAAGGACCAAAGGAGAGCGAGCTCCGGCCTTGGCAGGAGGCTGGCCTGACAGGGTATTTTTGTCTTAGAGACGCTGCCGCTGTGAACTGGGCCCAAAGCTCCCTCCCAGCGCCTGGTGGGGACAGTTAGTCTTTCCACCTGCACAGTAAGATCAGTCACAGCGCGTGTTTTCAGCACAGAGCATCCAGATGGATTATTAATGTGGTAATAACCTGGGGTCTGTTGGGCTTCTCCCTTCCATCAGAGTAAGTCGCGGAAAGATTCGAAGGCAGGACTTCCCCATCCCTCCCAGGCTCGAGAACGACGAGAAAGACGAGCTCTTTCCCAGCTGTGTGCGGATGCAAAACCCGATGACAGCCGGCGCGCTGGCGGGAGCACAGGGCGGTGTGCGCGGGGCGCGGGGCAGACCCTCCCCCGCTGCGCAGCCGGGGGGCGCGGACGCAAGTCACAGAGCCCCGTTACTGTGACTTCCCTGCTCTAAAGCTTCATTTGACTTGTCTTCAAAAAGACTGAGAGTGTCATCCCCAGGGCGCTTATGAGGTTCAAATGAGTCAAAATAGGCGAAAGCGCTGGGAAGAGTGGCGAGCGCCCGTGCCATGCCCCGGACCTCTCCTGATTATGTTCACTGTTTGGGCGAGAGCTTGGGTCCCAAAGTCAGAGCCATCTGAGTCGGAATCCCGGCTCTGCCTGGTGCCAGCCGTGTGACCCTGGGCGAGTTTCCCTCTCTGAGCCTCCTGCGCTTCATCTGTAACAGGAAGCGCGCTCGCCCTCAAAGGGCTGCGAGGATTTAATGAGACCGTAGATGCAGCACCCTGACGGCGTCGGGGGCTGCTGGCTCCTGTCATTAGCGAGGAGCTGCCGTGCGCTCGCCTCGCCCGGTTGCGGCCGTGCAGGGGAACCGGGCGCAGGCCCCGGCCCCGGCCGTGGAAAGTGAACCGGGAACCAGGCGCAGGCACCTGCCCCGCGTGGGATCTGAAATCCACAAGCCGCTTCCTTCCAGAAGCTTTTCTCCCTCCCATGCCACTTCTGTCTTAATATTCCTGTGCACTCACCAGGCAGCGTTTTCTCATTTATTCGCTTCCGTGTGTCCTCTACCAGACTATAGCAAACTTGAGGCCAGGCCTCTTAGTTGCACAATCACCGGGGCCTAAGAGGCCCACACACCGCACAGCGAGCACTTAACACGCTTTGCAAACGGGTACATGAGTATGCACTTTTCTGTCGTCAGTCAGCCCTCAAATGAGGATGGGGACATAAACGCAGCACTGACGTAACACAGGAAAGAGCAGCGTCCCCAGGGACTAGAGCAGCCCGAACCCTGGCATTTTTCTCCTGACGCAGGTCAGGGCCTCAGTTAAGTGCTGGAACCAATATTCCTAACTCATTTGTTTGACTGACCCTATAAAGCCAAATAAAAATGAAGCAAAGCAATGCGGAGAATAAAATTGTAAAGTTCAGTTAACTCCATACTTCTTCAGATTTTACATCCTTGATACAATGTCACAATACCCTGGACTCTATAAACCAAAGAAAACAAACATACGCTGCCCCAGGGTCAGGAAGACTAAGGCAGGGGCTAGAACTGGATGAAGCAGAGGCTTCCAACACAGCATGGTCTGTAGACAGAACCGCAGAACCCTGCCTTCTCAATAATTTTTCCTCATGAATCTTTCCCCCACCCCTGCCTAACTGGCCTGAAATTTATGCCATTGTTAGTTGATGTGTGTGTGTGTGTGTGTGTGTGTGTGAATGAGTGTGTGAATGTACGTGTGTATTTAAGGTGGCCTGGACATCTTCAGAAAACCCTCACAAAAATGCCTGCTCTCTTTTCACTTGCCTTTTCTCATTAGCATATTAGCATCATCTATGGAAATGTACCCTGTAAATTATAAATATTATTACTGGTAACAGAGAATAATTCATCAAATCAGCCTTTTGGTCCCACAGAAGACAGCTTGGTCCTGAGGGAAAGAGAAATGAGAAAGGACAGATAGATTTTAATTGTGGACCTCAAATTGCTCTGGGCCTGGCCCCAGGTGCGAAGTAGAGAAGGTGCGGCAGGGACAGCTGACTTAACAGAGCCTAGGCCCCGGACAGCTGGGGAGGAAGGATAATAATGGAAATAAATGTCACTATTCAATCCTGTTGTCCCTTAAGCCTTCTCATTTTTTATTTCTTTTTTTTTTTTTGTCACTATTGTTTTCAAGTAACCCTTGTTGAATGCCTAAGCACACACTTGCATTAGCACAAGCCTTGGTATGCAGTTCTGCAAATGCCTCTCTTCTTTTAGGAAACTGACCCTACCACTATTTCAACCGTACAACTTTAATTTTACGTGACAAGCACAGTACTTCCTCCCTATTACCAACCTCAGGTGATAGTTTTAGGGAAGAGTACACAACTCATTGGGGCCAATCCATATCCTGCCCCCACAATTTCTAACTAGAGCTCACAGGGACTGGACCTTCTCTAGTGGCAGGGGTTGGGGATATGGGCTGGAGAGATGTTTCAAGCCCATCAGGGCTGGATTGAGAAAATAAAGCCAGGATCTGGGAAAATCGCAGAGAAGAAAGATGAAGAGTGTCTAGGTGACTGTACCCTGAGAGTCTGTTTCTAGGCATCCCTGAAACCACGCTTGCCCTTTCAGCCCTTCATGCTGATTGTGGTGAAACAGTAAACCCCCCTCTAGCCCAAGTTAGTTCAAGTGGTGTGTTTGCTATTTGCAACCAAGTAACCCCCAATATGCTGAATTTGAATGCGTCCTGTGGATCTCAGATTAAGAATAAGCTGCCTTGTGGGATTTGAGATTGCTAATAGAGAAGAAAGGAACAAGAACCAACACACACTGAATGCCTCCTACACTTTGGATATTATACATAAATTACAATCTTCTTTACAACAATTGTAGGAAGTAGGCATTGGTTTTAGAAAACTGAGTCTTAGTATGGTATAGGTAACTTGTCCAAGTTCTCACAGGAAGTTACAGAGAAAAGGTTTGAACTTAGATGTGATTCCACATCTAAATCCCATTCTTATTCCTCTGCTACATGTTGCCCTTTATAGGGTCTTATAATACAACTCACAAAAGAGGCATGTATTCAAAAATATAATGGGGTGTGAGGTGATGCAAATGAGCAGAGAGGAAGCATTGAATATGGACTGACCCACTGCCCGAGGGACCACCCAAATTCTAGGTACCAAATGGAATCTCCAAGCGCCATTGCTGCTTTTACACCATGTCCTTGCCATAAACCTAAAAATGCCAGTGTTACTAGATAAGAGCTTCAGTCAAGGTTCCTTGCTTAAATGTGTTCAGATCTGTAAGTTGGAGGTAGAAAATAAAATCTTCAAGGCTTAAGCAATTTTATTGGAAGAGGAGTAATGTTTAACCAAGTCTATAATAAAATGTGGAAGGATCAGCAGAATACAGCCACCCAATGACAGAGACAAGGCAGGGAAAATGGGTCTAAACCACAGCAGAAATTACTTAAGCTCTTTATATGAGAAAACTGTTGGCTGATAGTGAGGGCTGTTAAACAATGAAATGGGTTACCAGGGTAAGCTAAGGAATCTCCTCTTCCAGAGGCCTTTAACATAGTAAAATTTTCTTGGCCTGAATGGCTTTACGTGTGGTCTTCCTTGAGGAGGGGTGGGGTCAGAGAGCTACGGAGGGAGGGATGACCCCTCCAGATTCTTTCCCAAAGCCTGGGATTCTCCCTACCTGATTCTCACCACCTTGAGGAAGGGGGCCTGGGCCATTTGTCAACCTGCCCCCTCTCTTAGTTCTTGCCTCCCTTAGAAATGCACTAATTCATTTCTGCTGCAGAAATGATTGAAATATTTAGACATAATGGAGGAAGTTTAATAGGGTCCAGTGGGAAACCCAGGTGTTTAGATCAGCTTAAAAATAATAACTACCTCCCCTACCAGGGGGCTTTCCATTCACAATCAGCTCTGCTTTTATTCTTAACCATAAAGGCTACCTCAGACAGGAAATTATTCACGTGATTGGTCTTTACAAGTGCTGTTGGGTTCAAACTGAGGGCTGTAGAGGTCATTAGTGGGCAGGCATGTGATTAACCTTTGCTAGCCTGTTGCTTTTCACACTTTGTTAACAGCTTCCATTATTGCCCCTCTGAGTCTTGAGGAAGCTGTTTATTGACAGTATTAAAAATACATCTCTACAAATTCTTAAGGAGTTTGTGTTAAAGGCAAAAAAAAAAAAAAAAAAAAAGCCTCCCAACATCATATAGCCAGCCGACTGGGGATATGGGAAACCTCTAATTTGCCATAAAGGTTTATCAAGAACTGCATTAAGTCACACTACATTTAACTCAACGGTAGCCTGACATCACGCCTTTCTGGTCATATTTATACATTAGAATGATACCAGAGAATTTGAGGAGGGAGCTATAAAACGTCTGGCTGTATTTGAGGATTGGACACTGTTATTTCTGAGGAAATCAGGTTGTACGTTAATTTACAAAGGAGGAAGGGAAAGAGGTTGATAAGAAAATAAATGTTCCTCGGAGAGAGCATCTCTCTCCCCACTTGAAATCTCTCCCTCTACCAGGAGCTTTGGTGTCTTCTGTATTCTTTGCTGTAAATCAATTCTGTCTTACCACGGGGTGGGGGGGCGGAAATAATGTAATGAAGAATAATAAAATACATATATTTAAAAAATAAATAAATAACATAAAACATGGGGGGGAAAGGAAAAAAAAAAGAAAAAGAAAATAAATGTTCCTGTTAGGGAAAAATAAAGCCCTTGCTCACATAAAATGACCAAGACTTTCAGGAAGAATGTGTGTGTATGAGTCACTACTTAATCTGATGCCGAATAAATGATCGTGGTTGCAGTTTCCACCCCCGTCAAGCCCGACCCCACCCTAGGCTACGAATGTTTGGGGAGACATTTCCCACGGTTGTTTGTGCAAGAAAGACCTTAGTGATGTTTCCCTGCCAGGGATGTGCTTAAAACCTACTTAAAGGATGGCATTCTGCAAATGTCCCTGCTGCCACAGGACCTCCCTGCAGGAATTGAATGGCCTTTCTATGACCCCTACCTCAGCATAAGGTTTTTTTCCCAAGCACTTTCCTTTTTCACTTTCTGAATTTCAGGGGAGAATTTCATTCCCTGCTTCTGAAGTATCTAAAGCTTTCCACCTCCTGGCCAGAATCCAAATTCAGTTTGGGATGGAGGGGATGATTCTTCAAGAAATTTGTCCCCTGCTATACATATGTATGCACGTGTATTTTTTAATGTGTGCATGTACATGTAAAAGGAATGAGCGTGAGGGGGAAACATTAGAATTCCCAGTGAAATTTCTGTGCTTAAAAGGTTAAAAGGAAGAGCACAGTGCCCAAAGAGAGAGATGCTGATTCTCCTTCCACTTGGGTGAAGGAAGAGCACAGTGCCCAAAGAGAGAGATGCTGATTCTCCTTCCACTTGCTTGTCCTCTATGCTTGTTTATTTTCTATTTTCAGGCTTCTGCTCTCACCTATTCACCTATTCAAATGCTGTTCAAAATGCGCAGCTATAGAGCCAAATGCTTTTCCTGGGAATAATGACAGGGCAAGAATCATTTCTCTCAAAGAAAAATACGAATTAATTAATGTTCTTCTTAAAAGAAGAGAAACTTGGTATTGGGGCCCCTGCCTTCTGTCAAGTCCGCCCGTGGTAGGCTGCAGGACCTCTGCTGTTTGTGTGAACTGTCCCGTCGATGAACTGTACTCCCCACTATACACTCTAGTCAACAAATCAAAACAAACAAACAGAAAAGACTCGATTCCCTTCTTCAAATACCTTTATAACTTTTAAAACTGACAAGCCACATATTCCTGTATTTTGTGAGGAAAGAGTAAAGGAGAAATTGTTGCCAGGATAAGACTTTGTATTTTATGTCAAATTTTATCTGGAAGCTCATTTTAAAAGTAGAATTATAACACGCCCACCCCCCAAAAGCAAGGATTCGAGATGAAAATGCCAAAATAACTTTAATTATAGGTTTCTGGGGGGTGTGACGTTAAAATATCAGTCAGTGGAAAACTTCACATTGTTAATGTGTCACTCAAAAAATTTGAAATTTGTGTTATACCATTACTATTTATTTGTACATTCTGGGTCTCCAATGTACAAGCTTCCAAGATAAGCGCCCAAATCATTGTAACAAGTGGCCCAACATTTTCAAATTTCTCTTAAAATCTGAGTTAAATATAAATCAGTGTAGGCCTTTTCATGTAAAATCTTGATTCCTTTTATTGCAGATTTTTTTTAATTGGGCTGAATCACATATGATTTTTTAAATATAAAATATAACAAATTCCAATTTAATCTACCACCTTTCTATTTTCTCTACAAAATTTGAAGTAATATTGCGGCACTGGGGGAAAAATATATAGTAGCCTCTGACTTCAAGCTACTATTTCTTACCCTAGTCTTACTGTAGACAATAATTGGTTTTCTCTGTTCCCTCTCCCAAACTGCATAAGAAAGGAAACCATGGAAACAGGGGCACCGTAAAGCAATGCCTTCTAACCTCAGCTGAGCTCACACTGATCCTCAGAAATGGTTTTACACATCCCTTATTGACTCATTATTACATTGGCCACACTCGCCGTTTTAAATATTCTTCAACCTCAAGGGCCCATCCCCTGACTTCCTTCAACTTAACCTCACTCATGGGAGATGACCTTGTGGCCGACTTCACAGAGGAATTTCGGGCAGCATAAGCCCCTGGGGTTGGTACTTGACCAAACTCTCCCTGGTCCTGGGCTCAGAGGTTGGCCTGGCTGGTTATAGCACTATGGCTGACTTATGTTCTTCCTGCCTGCGTTCCCTGCCCTCTCCAGGCAGCCCCAACTTGATAGCTCATCTTTCGAAGGCCTGTGTGGCAGCCTTGTTCCAGCTAACCTCTATCCCAAATTCATCATACCATTTTTTTTAACAGAAACATAATAATTGTACATATTTAAAGGGTATAGTGTGATGTTTTGATACATATGCACATGGTATAAAAATCAAATCAGGGCATTTAGCATATCCATCACCACAAACCTTTATTTCTTTGTGATGGGGACATTCAAAATTCTCTCTTCTAGTTATTGTTAAATAGACAACACAGTATCAGTACCATTGTCATCCTCCTGTGAGCTTTTAACAGCACTTGTCATCTCTTCTGCCAGTGGCCCATCCCTGTGTCTGAGGACTTGGCCAGCTCTTCCCTATCCTTATGAAGTTCCTTTCTGGATACGTTGTTAACCATGATTTCTGCTTCTCCAAGTCTTCACCCCTGGCTTTCTTCCTTAGTTCTCTCTCTTTTAGAATCTCTGTCTTCACGCCCATTCCTCATAAGCTCATCAACTTTGGAGCTTCTGCTGTGATCTTTAAGCAATTAATTCCTCAGTCCTTAACCTCACATTTCTAACTTTCGGAACCATTAATTAATTCCTCAAACTAAAATGCTCTTTTCTCACTAAACTAGCACTTCTTCTCAACATTCTCATTTTGATGAATAATGTCATTAATGTCCCAAAGCCATGTGTGCTTGCTCTCTACATAGCCAGTCAATTGCCACCAGACTTAGAATGAAATCCCAATGTCTTTGCTTAGCCTAGAGCTTGCTATGTAAACTCTTTCCTTATACCCCTCTACCTTCTCCTGGTTTAATGTGGTCACAGTTAAAGTGTGGTGGGTTTGAGAAGCAGAAATAAGACCTAGCCACACTGGTCTTATTTCTGCTTCTCAAACCCACTACACTTTTCCTCCCCTTGAGCGTTTTGTGTATTCTCTCCTCCAGCATGGTTCCTTGTTGGATGACCAAACTGTTACCCATTAGCGAGATCATCCCAGACACTCTGTAATGTCACACAGTTTAGATTTTCCCACTGGAACGCTCATGACTGATATTAACTTACTTCTCGCAACTGTTTAATCTGTTTATTATTTGTCTCTCGTTCTCAAACAGAAACTTCTTGAAAGTGAGAACCTATGTCTTTGCTCACTGCTATAACTTTGTGGACAAGGACCATGCCCTATGGAATCTCGATAACTATTCTGTGAAGGAATGAATAAATCAATGTGGTCTGTCAGATTCCACTGTCACAGTGTCTCTCCAATCCATCTTTGCTTTGTCTCCCACTGTCATCACTATAGACCACGCCCTTATTATGGAAACCTTGACACTGCCTGAGAACTTTCATGTCCCATCAACACTTCACACAGCCACTAGATTACTCCACATGCCAGTTTTGATCCTATTATTATCATGTTCAAAATCTGTATTACACTGAAACTTTTATAACTCAAATTAAATATGAACTGTCCATCCATTTAGGCTCCAATTATACATGTGCATTGAAAAGACTGTTCAGAGTGTCTCAACATAGGGTGAAGGAGGACTTACTGAAGTGTTCTATTGGAGGTGTATGCCCAGAGCTAAGGGTGAGCAGAGAAAACCCTTATTTAGCCTGCAGAGGTGATATTTCAGCTGAATCTTGAAGGAAGAATAAGAGTTTACCAGCCAAGCAAAATGTAGGCATACACGTGTAAGAAGTGGGCAACTATTTTCTAGGAAAAGAGACCAGCAATAAACACAGTGTGGTGAGCTGTTGGTGATTACAACAGCTGGTCAAGTTTGGCAGGGTAATGGGGGGTTTGGTGGGTAGATCAAGAAATGAAGCAGAGAGATCAGCAGAGACAAGGTCAGTAAGGACCTTGAATTCTGTTCCAACCAAAAAAAGACAGAATAGAACGGTAGTTAAGAACATACATTCCAGACTCAGACTGTTTGGGTTTAACTCCTGCCACAACTGGGCAAGTTATCCTTTGTATTCCCTTGTTTCTTCATCTATAAAGTGGAGATAAAAATATAATAACAGCTAGCTACCTCACAGAATTACTATGAGAATTAAATGACCTAACATATGTAAAGCAATTAGAATACTACCTGGTACATAATAAGTACACTGATATTTTCAATGGGTGTCCTATAGATAATGGGAAACTATTAAATAAAGAATGATAAGCAAGAAAGTGACCTAAGACTAATATCTATTAAAGATTATTCTTATAGTAGTATATAAAATGGATCATAAGGAGATAGAGACTGGAAGTCAAAAAAATCAATTAGGATTAAAAAATGATGAGTGGCCGAACTATGATAGTGAAAATGGGCAGGCAAAGGAAAATATTGGGTTGGGAATCATTTAAGAAGCAAAATGAAGAGAATTTGGTGATAACTATGTGAGTAGCAAGGGTGAGAGTGTTAAGGAAAATTCCCAAATGTCTGACACAAAGAATCAAATGTATGGTAGAGCTATTAAGAAGAATCAGACATACAAAATGAAGAACTGATTTTAGAGAGAGAGAATGAATTTAGCATGTCAGAGATACACTGAAGTTGTGGTATCTACAGGGCAGACATGAAAGACTTCCAACAGGCAATTGGAAATATGGCTCCAGAGCTCAGAAGAAATCATTTGAAATTATATGAGCAGGGCAGCACTTGTGGCTCAGTGAGTAGGGTGCCAGTGCCATATACCAAGGGTGGTGGGTTTGAACCTGGCCCCAGCCAAATTGCAACCACAAAATAGCCAGGCATTGTGGTGGGCACCTGTAATCCCAGCTACTCGGGAGGCGGAGGCAAGAGAATTGCCTAAGCCCAAGAACTGGAGGTTGCTGTGAGCTGTGATGCCACAGCACTCTACCAACAGTGACAAAGTGAGACTCTGTCTCTAAAAAAAAAAAAAAAAGAAAGAAATTGTATGAGCAAAAGACATGCACTGTGAAAAGAAAGCAGAAGTGGCTGCCTAAGACCACAGGAGAATGCCAGCAGGGAAAGGAAAGCTCCCATGAAGTAGGAGGCAAACCAGGTAAGATGGGAATTGTGGACACCAGAGTCTTAAGAATAAGGGGAAATCAACAATGGCAAACCTTGGATATGCTGCCTAAGATAAGAACTTTGCATGGCCACTAGATTTGGATGTGTGTTATGAATTCAGCGAAAGCAGTTACAGAGGAAAGCTGGACACAGAATTCAGGCCACAGTAGGTTGAATGATGACAAAGTCAATGTGAGGATCGGGAGGGGCAAGATGGCTGACTGGAGCCAGCCTCCGACAGAAGCTCCCATCCAGAGGTAAGGATAATGTCCAGAAAGTGCCCAATTAAGCTGAAGACTTGGAGCCAAGCTGAGAGAGAAGAGTGATAACTGCAGGTGACCTCTGCTGAGGCAAACTGCAACTCCAAGAAAGCAAACTTCAGGTACAAAATTCATCCCAAAGGAAACGGATCCATCCCCTCTCCCAAGAAAGTTGTGGGGGGGGGGGGGTTGTTTTTGTTTTTTCTTTTTCTCTTCATTTGCTCCTGTAGGTTTTCTACAGGCAAGCGGTGAACTGAGGACCTCTTGTCTCACCCCATGGGTGAGAGCTATAGAAAGTGGGGTCTACTTCCCCAGAGGAACCCTGTTGTGACCCCAAGAACTCTCTTGCCAGGCAGAAAATTGAACTAACATTTTCCCTGCCATTCTGAACTTCCCCCCTTGCCTGAGGAACCAGAAGCCTAACCCCTGCAGAGACTACAGGAGGATCATGAGCAGTGCCCCACCCCCAGTCCAAGCACACCACCTCCTGCGCAACCAGAGCCTCGCCTCTGGCCCTGTTAGAGCCACGCTTCAGGCGCCCTGCCATCCTGCGCTTTGCCCTACAGAAGCCTCCACACTGCACCCCGCCCATCCAGCCAGAGTCAGGAGTCTAGCACTCTCCTTGCCAAAGTCAATGGGCTCCAGGCACTGCCAGAACCGTGTGTAGTGTCCCCCGCCCTGCTGCTGGATCCATGTGCCCTGTGCTCCTGGAGCTGCTCCTACAGCCAGAACTCCCTGGCTATGGCAGTTTCCTGGAAGCTGCGCAGATTTGCTTCCCACAAGATCCAGCAACAATAGAGTGATCCCGCTGGGGTCTAATCTCAGAGAGACACCTCCCCAACTCTGAGGACTGCCAGAGGAAACCAGAACTCGCTCTATAGGGATAATGGTGCTACAGAGCAGTAGGGGTTAATGTACAGTGGCTGAGGGAGAAAAGTATTTGCTGACTTATTACCCTCAGGATGAGAATGAGTCCAAGTGGAACATTCGCCAGTGGCTATTGAGTACCCAAGGCAGGCAGGCCCCAGCCAACTGGTGGCAGAGGGTAGTGGCCAGGCCTTGGGGGCATTGACCTTCCTTTGACTCTGACAGGTGCAAAGCTCTGGCATATCTGCTTATTGGAGGGAGCAGGACCTCAGCCCTGTGGAGTCACCAGTGACTGGGTGTGAAAGAGGAGCAAATTGGAGAAAGAGACACAGCTCCCTGGTCCAACTCTGCTACTGGGCGGTCCTTGCTGACTCCACAGAGCACCAGAGTGAGCCAAATTTGAGCAGCCAGTAGACCTCCACCATCTAGTTGCTGGAGACCTTTCAAACTCTCCCACTTGAGAGTTTGTACTGACTGGGTAAATTGGTTTGGAACTTCTAACCTGGGCCAATCACCCAAGGACACTCTCAGGTAGTACCCTGGCTGTGTGGTAATAGGAAGGATTGATTTTCCTCTTCCAGTTGTTGTCTATGGGGGATGGAGTGTCTTAGTTGCTTGTATTTCTCCACAGCTAAGACTTCACCAAAGTCACTTATCCACTAGGATCAGACAAGAACCTGTTGAATATAAGACAGAGCCACCTAACCCCACCACACCAAGCAGGTTTCCTCAGCCTCAGACTGTAATACTGTATGGGTCCTTTGCAAAGCTATAGGGGAAAAAGCTGCAGTCATCAGTCTCAGATCCTTGACAAAGGGCTGGTTAACCACAACTCCAGGAATTCCCAATCCAATTACACCTTACCTGCCCATCTAGCCAATGGTGAAAAACAATCATGAGGCAGAATCAGTGGGAAAACTCTGGCAACATGAATAATCAGAGTAGACCAACTCCCCCAAGGAATGATATGGCAGACATAGCACAAGATCCCATTCATAAACAAATGGCTGAGATGTCAGAAATCAAGTTCAGAATTTGGATAGCAAATAAGATCAACAGAATGGAGGTAAAGATGGAATTATAATTTCAAGGAGTAATTCAAAAGATGTCTCAAGAATTCAACAAATTCAAAGACAAGATCACCAAAGATTTTGACACATTGAGGCAAGAATTTTCAGCCCTCAAAGATCTTAGAAATACAGTAGAATCCCTCAGTAACAGAATGGAGCAGGCAGAAGAAAGGATCTCTAAAATTGAAGACAAAG
>CAUYRH010100839.1:0-31016 GCA_963574655.1 Perodicticus potto
TTTCTTTTTTTTTTTCTTTTAGAGAAGAGGTCTCACCATGTTGCCCAGGCTAGTTTTCATCTTCTGATATCAAGAAATCATCCCACTTCAGCCTACCATGTACCAATTGTTTTGATGTAGTTTTGTAGTGATATCCTCAAATGTATAATCTATTTTCTCAAGTTTGTTAATTATATTTATCTTAAAACTTAAAAAATTTCATCAATTATTCTTCTTATTATTTATGATGTGTTTACTTGATTCTGTTTCTTGGTATCATGGTCATTTTTAAGCAAAAATTAGACATTTCTCAAAAAGTTGTAGGTACTCTAAAAAGCTGAAATCCTAACCCAATTGACATTTGAGCCCATTTGAGGACAGAGCTGTGTTTCTATTGTACTATTTACTTACAATATATCTGGTTTTCATTATGAATTACAACTGACTACCTATAGTACATTTATAATTACTATCTCACTTCCTTCATGGGTCATAACTATGGAGTTTTATATTGTTAAGCCCCTGCAATTACAAACAAATCCTCTCCTATTTTCACAGAATTTATGTTGAGCTTGCTAGTCTTTTTTTCTGAAAAAAATAATAATTCAGCAAATAATGAAGGGAGAAATTACAGTGTTTAGCTTCTTTTCTACAACCATCCTCCTTCCCATGCAAAATTATTACCTCAAATCTCACCCAGTTTGAATAGTTAGATGTTTCAATAAGAAAACATGATTCTTTTATATGTGTGTATGTAAATATAAAAGTCATAAAGTAAATAACATAATAACACAAAAAATAAAATTTAGGAAAATTAAATTAGCTGTGTGCCGTTAGTAATGGCACAATATACATGTAATGAAAATATTTAAAGCAAATATATTGGCTATAGGCCAAACAAAAAGAAGCCAGTGGTTGCCCTATTATTAAGAGACAGGAAAAGTTAGAGATAAAGCCTTCCGTGGGATGAGAGTATAGTTCATAAAGATAAACGAAGTAGTAGAGAGTGAAGAGGGCCATGCCAGTATTTATGTGCTAAGAGACTCTGCTGTTTATAAAGCAAAACAATGCAGTAGATAGTGAATGGAAAATTCACTGAATAGTATAAAGCAGCTCTTGAATGTATGCCACAATTATTACTTAACAGGTGAGACAATAAATATAGGAAAATGATAACATCTGATGACAACAAGCAGCAGTAAACTGTATGTGGCGTATATGGTATGTAAAACTTGTATATACTACCTCCGTGCCCTAAAACTCAAAATAATTTTGTGTGCTCATGAAATACTTATAATACCTGATTAAATATTAACCAACAAATATACACTGAGTAGATTTTAAAGAGTATAAATTTAATGTCAACATTGACACAATTAACATGCAGTCTTGACCTTATTGTCTAAGAACTTTGGACCTTGAAGAAACTCAGTGCGTTGCTCTTTTTGTAGGATGTTTCTTCATTTTTTTCACACACAGACACTTAGGAACACAGTACAGCAATGGCTACTTCTTGTTCTTCAGATTCTATCAAGAGAATGTCCCATGAATCAGAAGAGGGAGTGTCAAATCAGCAAGGAAGTTGCAAAATGCTCAGTTGATTCTCTTGTGGGAAAGAGTCTACGATGTTCTCTCAATTTGCAGCAGAACGGTGACATCTACTGCTTTCCCTGATTCTAATACTTTTGACTTGCTGGAACAAAGAAAAATATGATTGCCAGATAAATAGCTCAGTAGCAGGTGGCACAGCCTATACTTATTTGTGCTAATAAATAGATCGCATCTGGATTAACAGCTGAAATTAGAGTCAATGTCATTCTGCGACCTTTGTATTTTGTGCATTAGTGAAAGTAGTGATTTAAATTGGGACGTGATTAGGAACTACAACCTTGGCAAATTTTAGGTCTGTTATAACAGCACTATCTGTGCCATTTCGTAAATTTGAAGGTTTGAGTTTGTAATTACTACTTTTACATGGAAGAGTCATTCCATGGGTTTTCACCTGGCCCTTTTTATTACAGGTCAGGAATCCAATGTTGCTATAGCTGCTGAAGACATCTATTTCAAAAATATACTATAAAGGTGAGTTACTAACAAGGGAAGGGCACTCAAATGCTTCTATTTATTACAACAGTCTGCACCTTCAAGTAAGCATCACTCAAAATATTTTTGCTATTGTTGACACTGACCTTGGAATCTTCAACAATATCACTGAAAATAAGAGATTATTTAATCGAAATTTGAGGGGGGGAGGATGCCCACAGCAACCACTGTTGCAGACACACTTTTCAACACACCAGAGACTTCCATCACTGTGGCATTTTTTAACCTCTTTCAAGGGATTAAGGCCTCTTCGTTTAGAAAGGGGAAGGATGAACAAATTTCACTTTTGAAATACACTGTCATTTTCTTTACCCTCAAGAATGGGATCATACATTCCACCTTAGTTTAGGGGCCTTGTTTTTTTTTTTTTTTTTCCTCTTGCAAACAAATTGGTAAAATTATGTTTACCATACTGAAAGCAAAAATATGTCTGTTAGCACTATTGTACACTCTGTGTGAATGTAAAGATATGTTCTTTTCTCCTATGAATTTCTTCTCTATATTAATTGGAATTTGGCAATGTAACTTTCCAAAGTGCTGTGATTCCTCTGCTAAGTCTTCTTCTAGAACATATTGAAAGGAGAATCTAGAGATATGCTAAAAAATAACTTAAAACTTTTCAACATGGTGTACTTATTTCTCACAAGGTCTTTCCCAAATCGCCCAAAGTGAGAACTCGATTGTCACTGGCTTCAGCCCCATTTCAGCTAGATAGACATCAGTTCTTTTTACCAAAGGTTTGTGCCATTTTATGCTTCAAAATTCTGGGTTAGTCAAGACATGTTTAAAACAAAGAAAAAATATACTTTCTACTTAAACAAGATGGCCTTATTTAAGGCCTAGGCAAATTGATCACAAATAAAACCAGTAAAATTTTACTCTTACATAGTGTGTGGAATATTTATCCTCAAGGAAGCTACTGTTAAAACTGAGCAAACAATAAAACAAACTAAAGGCTCTGAAATTTAAGAATCCGTTTTATGATCTAGACACTTAGTAAAGGAAATTCAAAGGCCAAAACGAAGACAAAGCAATTAATTTTCCCATTTCAAGATTTAGACTTGAGTGTATTCGTTAAGTTTGGTAATGTGCTATTAGCATGGCTTCCCCATGGCAAGGAAAACTGAGAGTGGAGCACTTGGCCTACCAAAATTACGTAGGACACATCTGAGGATGAAATAGGAACCCCAAAGCATTACATTTCCAGTGTAAGGAGAAACTAAAATTGTATCCTCAATGATGTGACACAAGAATAATTCCCCACTTCAACGCTTTGCGCAAAGTAAAGGTGAAAAAAGACTGTGAGGATTCACATCTAGAATGCAGTTTTTAAATAAGCTTGCAGTTACCATTCAAACTGTGCATCTCGAAAAAGCTCAATCCAGAATTCCACTTTCTAGCCCATCTGTGTTTTTCATGCTCCCTGTTTCTTATAATAGAAAGAATAAACCAATCTGAAACAGTGATTTGCCCTCAAGTAATTCTGTAGGATATAATATTAAGAAATGTAATAGGTCAAAGGGTGAGGACACTATGAAAATTTTTAAAACTGTAATACTTGATTACAGAGAGAAATGAAAGTTTTATTACCATTTTTAAAGATAAAGAGAATATGAATATACATAAAGGCTAGGGCATAATAAAAATAATCCAACTAAGGAGGAAAAATGTAATAAACTTAGAAAAAGTAAAAAATTAAAAATAAATTTATAAAATTTATAATTTTAATATATAAATAGATCAAGTAAAAGTGAGATTTCTGGAAATAGAATATATAAACAAATAAATGATTTAGATCCATAAAGATAAATAACATTGAATGGTGATACTATAATCTCTAGATTGTGTCTCAGAGGGTGGGTAAAACATAAATAGCAAACAACATGTTCCTTTTTCACACATATACTAACATTTTGTACAGGATTTTTTATTACCACAGAGTAGGAATGAAAGAAAAGAAGAAGCCAGAAGAAGACAACAAAAAAAAAAAAAAAAAAAAAAGATCTTAAAGGAAAAAAAGAAAGAAGAAAAGAAGGTAATACGGCAGACTCTCATAAAGCATATTCCTTGGGAAAATGCATGTTATGTATAATAATATTCAAAAATCAGAGTATGCATCTTTAGGAACCAGTTTATAATAAAATTGTATAAAGTACTTAGCATAATGTATTCCTTTATAAATTAATGAATGGAATTCATATTTCTGAATTTTCTCTTTGGGGAACACCAAATTGTGTTGCATGAATATAATTTTTTAACATCTAATTATCTTAAACCATGAGTTGCTATAATTGGCATTCTGTAACTCCTTTTACATATAGTGAAATATGATATGATAGCTTTCTGGAATCCAATTAAGTCATTAAATTGCTGAAGAATGTGACAGTACAAAAAATTTCCATTTTTCTTTCAGGCTTTAGAGGCCAGGATAGCTTTAGTTATATCTTCATTTATTTTTCTTAGCCCTCATTTTTAGTAAAAGTTGTGTTTGACTATATAATGTATAATAATTAAGCAAAATGTATTTGAAGAAAAAGAAATGCCAAGTAGTCATGTTACCTCATCACCACTTAGGGGCTCTGAAAAAAAATTTTCATTTACTGTTTAATTTTATTTCAATGAAGTTTTATGTGTAATACAACAATTTTAATCATGCATGCCATTTATTTTCTCATAATGATAAGCACAATTTGTTACCCCTAAATATCTTACTTCTCATCTGATTTTATTTTATTTTATTTTATTTTACCTTATTTTATTTTATTTTTTGAGACAGAGTTTCACTCTTTCACCCTGGGTAGAGTGCTATGTGGTCATCATAGCAACCTTAACTCTTGCATTCAAGAACTCCTCTTTGCCTCAGTGTCCCCAGTAGCTGTGACAACAGGTGCCAACCACAATGCCTAGCAAATTTTTCCATCTTTAGTAGAATATGGATCTTACTCTTGCTCAAGCTGGTCTCAAATTCCTGAGCACAAGTGATCCACCTGTCATGACCTCCCAGAATGCTAGGAATATAGGCATGAGCCACCTCTCCAGGTTTGATTTTACTATTTTAATTGTCTAATTTCCAGTTTGTAATTTCTACAATTTGATACTTTTCAGTGAATTAATCATAATATTACCCATATAAGTAAATTTAGCAAGAGTTTTTTTTTCCACATTTAGTGAAGAATTTAAGTGAATTTGACATGCAAAGACACATTTCAAACCAGCAGTTACTAACAGTTTGGTAAGGAAAGCAATAGTGGAAATTTTAAGTTTCCAAAAGCCACATTTAAAAAGTTGAAACAACTACAATTAATTTTACTACTACATTTATAAGTTACATATAATATTTTAATGTTATTTCATTACACATTCAATATTAAAATTATTGATGACATATTTTGATTTATTTTCAATTAATTATTTTATGAAGGATTTTAAATTTGTACCATTTCTCAATTGAGTTTCTTAGTTAACTTGGCCACTTCAAGTACTCAATAGCCACAAGAGATTCTAGCTCCCTTATTGAAGATGAATCACCACTAATTATGGGTGATACTAATTACATATATATTAATATCTAGCAGTAAAAATACTTGAAGATAATAGTGCCCTGCATTGGAAAAGAATACATAGAATTTGGTGTTTATAGTGGAAAAAAATAAACTCATGATATATCTAAGCTTAACTAAAACATCATGGATTGCTAGGGACAATGGATAAGAAATGAGTATTCCAAGATGAGAAAAGTATTAGAGAACTACATCCAGGTTATTTTATCCATTATATAGGGTCACTTAGCATTATTCACAGAGAGAAAGTTACTTACAGAAATGTCCTGAGGTTTTACAGATCAATGAAAGGTCATATAAAGTATAATGAAATGTTCTGCCATAATTATCCTACCTAGGTCTCCTACAACCTAATTGACACTGGGTAATCACCCTGTTAATTAGTAAGTTTTTTAAGCTTTAAATTAAAGGTAATTGATAGAGTATACATCACTATTTTGTCACAATCATTACATGTGATATAAAAGAGTTAGATAAGAGAGTGCCTAAACAGATCTACTGTACAATACGTAGACTATAAATAAAAGCAATTTATTGTACTCTTGACAATTGCTAAGAGAATCCATTTTTTGTTCTCACTACAAAAAATTTTAAAAATATGAGAAACAATGCACATGGTTATTATATTAATTTTGCCATTTCATGATTTATGGATATTTCAAAACATGTTGTACACTATGAATATATTAATTTTATTTGTCAATTAAAAATAAAACTACTAATAAATAAATGTTAGAAAGCAGGTCTGAAAGATAATAAGCTTTCCAAAATAATTGTCTTTAGATTGATTATTAACATCTCCTCAAATGATATCCCGGGATATACTGAGAGGGTGTTACTACACCTATAATATGAGAATCAATGAACATGGTTATTATATCAATTTAGCCATGTCACAATTTATGCATATTTCAAAACATAATTTAATAAAAAATTAGTTTACCAATTTTTGGTACATGCTTTAAAAACATAAAATTCTACAAATGTCTAATTTCCCCCATTTGGACTTCCTCAACTTTTCATTTCGTGTCGTAAGAATCTGTTCAAAGCGAGTTTTATGCTCAGTCTTCCCTGTCTTGTCTTAGATGTCAGCATCACTACCTTATTTGGGCTTTTAAGCTGTTCTTATCTCATTAGGAAAATGTTTTCATTTTCTCTTAAGACTTGAATTTAATTACTTAATAAAGATAATTATCAATAATTCATAAAACACACATATTGATTTACTCATGAGGTAACATAAGATAAAACTTAATTTAAGGACAGTTTCTCAAATATCTGATCAGGGCATTTCAAAAATATCAAGATCATAGAACAAGAAAAGGCTAATATTCAATCATTGTTAAAAGATATATACATATAATTAATAAAATATTAGACCATACCTCCATTAATAAAGTAGCAAGACTTACATAGATAACGTCATTGACTTACGTAAGAGTAGACTACAGAAAATGATATTTGAATGTTATCTGTGATCTGGATTGGATCCTGGAATAACAAAACAGGAGATTAGTAGAAAATGTGATGATTTCATGTACGTTCTGTACCTCAGTTAATAATATTATGCCAAAAATGATTTCTTAACTTTGTTGAAAGTTTTATGGTTATATAAAATGTTAAGATTAAGAGAAGCTTTATGAAGTGTTTACAGAAGGTCTATGTACTCGTTTTCTGAATTCTTTGATAATTGTGATATTATCTCAATTATTAATGGCTTAGATGAACCAGTCCCTGCCAGGTGTCTTGTATATGAAGAAATAGATCTGGTGGTTCAGATACATTTTTATGTTCATTTTTTTTTTATTTCCACAACAAAATAATATACATTACCCAAGAAGAAGCTGTATAAGTTTACACTGAGAATATTGGTTTTTATGGTAGAGTAAATATGCCATGTAAATTAAGAACTAGATTTTAAGATATTTCCCCAGATTTAAAGTTAACTTAGTAAAATACTAAAGCCATAAAATATTTTACAACTTTTCCAGTTTTGTTGACACCTGAAATTAAAACTTATAATTTGTCTTATTTTGTTTTGTGTGGATTAACTAAGTCAATCACTGGCTATTTTACAATGAAGATAAACCTATTGGCTTGTGATTCTGGAGGCTGGGAAGTTCAAGAGAAAGGGTCTGGCACTAAGAAGGAAAGACAAAGAAAAGATAAAAGTGAGAAACAAAAGGGGCCAAACTTTTCTTCTTATAATGAACCTACTACTGTAATAATGAACCCACTCTGTAGATAAAGACATTAATCCATTCTTAAGAGCAGAGTCCTCAGGACCTAATTGCTGCTCATTAGGACCTGTCTCCCAGTACTGTCACAGAGGAGATTACATTTCCAACACATGCTTTTCATTCTTTTAGGGGACACATTCAAACCATAACATTTGTTAATCTTCAGGAGAGTAATTTTTTGCTAAAATATAATTTTGAAAGTTTATTTGGCTCTCTTTTGTGAAAAATATTATCAATTTATGCTAAAAAAAGGAAATTAATACATGACTACAGAGTGCAAATGAAATTAATAAGAGATATATAGCATAATAAATGTTCAAGTATATATGTGTTTTTACTATATCTCATAGTTTTGGTTATTTTTTAAATCAACATATAAGACTCAACTGTTCTTGAAAGGTGAGATTTCACATTTTATTTTTAGCGGTGTGAATCCTTAGATAACAAAATGAATGATGTAACTTTATGATTTTTTTTTTTTTTTTTCATTTTAGAAGTGTTACAGAGACTACTGGGGAAAAATCAAGTTTGTTAAAATTTATCCATTTTATCAACCATTGCACATAAAAACTGTTGTAAGACATTACTCAGTCTTTTCGGTGACCTCCGTTATTCTTGGGTGCTGAATACAGAACTGAATGTCTATTTTATCTACCTTTTTTATCACTGTTGCTGTCCCTACTTAGCATCATGGTTTGGATTATGTGTTCTCTTCTACGATGATTTTTCCTGAAAATTCTTCTAACCTATATTTCGTATTTTCAAGGGTTTCTGTACAGTTGTGAATAAAATGGGGCATGCAAATTTAACATGAAATTTATCTGCTTTCACTATGTTTACTCAACTAGGAGGACCATTGAGCATATTTAGCTTATAGAAATAAGAAAAGAAAAATAAAATTGAACACATATTTTCACAGATACAGAGCTTACAACTCTTGAGTATTTAGTAGAATAACATGAGAAACTTTTAAACATACTGATGTCCAAACCCAATCCCAGTCCAATTAAATCAGATATTTTGTGGGTAGAACCTAGCCACAAAAGTGTGTGTGTGTGTGTGTGTGTGTGTGTTTTAAGCTTTCTAGGTGATATTTTTTTTCTTTTGAGACAGAGCCTCAAGCTGTCACCCTGGATAGAATGACAGCAACCTCCAATTCCTGGGCTCAAGGAAGTCTCTTGGCTCTGCCTCTCAAGTAGCTGGGACTACAGGCGTCTGCCACAATGCCCAGCCATTTTTTGGTTGCAGCCATCATTGTTGTTTGGCAGGCCCGGGCTGGATTTGAACCCACCAGCTCAGGTGTACGTGGCTGGCACCTTAGCCTGCTGAGCCACAGGCACCAAGCCTCTAGGTGATTCTTACATTGGAATCATGGGACTTTCCTGAAGTCTCCCTGGGTTAACTATTTTGTGCAGTTATGATTAGATCCACAGATAAAACATATGCTGTGGCATATGCCAACAATTCTCAAATATCTAGTCTCAGGACTCCTTTCACTATGTTGATCTCTTTAGTGAATTTCTAATTCATTTCCTCAATTACTCTTTTGTTCTCTTTGAGTTGGTTATCTATTTTCTCTTGAATTTTGTCAAGCTTTCTTACCATCCATATTTCAGAATCTTAATCTGTCATTTCAGAATCTGGTGTTCACTTTTTAGAGTTGTCTTCCTGCTCCAAATTTTCATACTTCTGGAGGTATTTTGGCTGATTTCTTCTCATATGGAGCAGCTTTTGCTTCTTATTTTTGGAAGATCTTTTGTTTAGATGGGGCTTTCCTCACACACACTAGCAAGGGTGTGTTTTGTAGCACATATTTAGTAAGAAACTTTGGTTTTATTTCTGGGTGCTTTGATGGTGATCTAGGTTCTGGGCAGATGCCTTGGTTATACCTACTCCTAGTGTGGTGGTTTTCTCAGTTGCTAGTTGTCTGTACGTTTGTAGCAGTGGTGAGCTCTGGGAGTGGACAGATTTTTTTATCTTTTGTTAAAGGGAGGAAATGGGAGTCTTTGAAATCCTTTCTCTTTCCCTGGCTCTGTGGACTTCTTAACAGTGTGAATTGTACTGGCACACCTTGTTTCATCTCTGAGAGAGCAGGTGACCTTTGTGGATGAGAATCAACCACACCCTGTATGAAGGGTCAATAAATGTTGTAAAGGGCTATGCAAATTGAGCTCCCTGTTATTTGATGGCACTAGCCAGAGGAATAAGTTTCAGTGTTGTTTTGGGGACTTGTGATTGGCTCTAGTCCCCAAAAAGAAACACTCAAGTGGATCAGGTGGTAGTAGGTGGGGACATGGAATTTCTAGGTGAGTCTTTATTCTCTGTCACAAGTGGGTGGGGGGGGTAAAGCTGAGCTGCACTGAGTTAGGTAAGCTTCCCTCAGGTTTCACAAAGAGTTGCTGTCCACTAACCTACTTAGTCGATGAAGCAAAGAAAGCACCACAGACAAAATGATTGATTTGAAAAGGGAAGACTGCAGCTCTCTTGGGCACTCATCAACACTCATCTTTACTAAGATTCTTATATACCCCAAATAATCAGATAACAATCTCCAAGAATAAAGAACACAAAAGGTAACAAAATCTGCCATAAACATTCCTTGTTTGCATTAATACAGGAAAGCATGTACATAATTTTCTAAACTAAGAATATCCTGTTTGGAGATAAACAACAATGGAGATAAATCACAAAGGTGCTGGGTTGTCTGTTTGCCTACTTCCCTATATGATTAACTGAAAGTGTTAATTGTGTAAATTGAAGTAGGGAACAAAGTGCAAGGCCCACTGCCCCAGGCAGGTGATTAATCCCTGGCTGGAACTTGGTGGGCCCTCCAGCACATTCTTTCCTTAGGGTGTAACTGCTTGCATTTTTCAGCAAAGCCACTTCTGCAAGCTGGGAGAGAATATCCCCCAAAACTCAAATCTAGTCCAAGTACTAGAAATGTTCTTTTTCAGGGCCTTGTACCTCAAGGAGCACAAATGAGACTGATTGACCTTACAAGGGTGCAGGGGACTGTGCCCCTCAACAAAGGCAAGGTAGCTGTTTTGGCAGGGCTCAAAATTCTGCCTATAGCTTCTGGGAAAAAGCACTATCTGATGTGGTGCCCCACCTGTTTGTGGAGGTGGGGCATCTGAGATTCACAGGTCTGCTGTCAGAAGCAAATTTTGTTCTCCCCACCCCTGTTCTGTGGTCTCTCTCTGGTGTCTGCCAGTAGATAAGAGCTGAAATTATCTGACCTCCCTGCAATATTTCCCTGTGCAGGACCTTCTTAGTGGGGTAAGGACTCTCATTGCATTCTCTTCTCAGTCCTGCCCACAAAGACTCACTTGCTTCTAGAGATTAGTTCACAAATTTCCCCTCTCTGACCCCAAATGACACTGTTGAGTTTAGGGGTATTGGATTTGGTCTGCATGCCTGTCCCTGGGTCCCCGAAGATCAATCCTTAACTATCCCAGGCAGCAGTGTCATAGTCCTGAGGTACTGCCTATTGGGTGTTCAAATAGGTTTCACGTCCCTCAGTTTTGGGGTGTTCCCTGCTTTGACAGACTTGCTAGGTAAGCAGCACCAGGAAGGGCCACTGATCATGGAGCTCACAGTCAGAGCACTCCTTAGTCTGACACAGGACTTTAAGATTAAATGTCTGAGCCCTACTCTCTTTGAGATTCTCAATGTGGCAGATCAATTGTATCTTTTGGCAGCTGCAGGTGAAAGAGAGGAAAGAAGAGTGGAAGAGTCTCGATAGAGGAAAGCCAACATTCTGGTCATCTCTGTCTCTCACTCCAAAAGGCAGCCCATCCAGAATGTCCACACTGTGGGATTGCATAGTTCCCCTGGGACCCAGCTGACCCCTGTGGTTCCTGCAGTCTGAGCCAGAGTTGGGAAACTTTGTGTGAGAATAAGCAAGATGAAACTGAGGTACAACACTCTATTTGCTGGGCTGTGTTTAATTTATACTCATAGATAAGAGTCCTCTGAAACAGGTACCTTAATAGATACTTCAAACAAAAGTATTTCTTCACAGTAGTAATCCTCTGCTCTCACCAGCTGGTGCTCTTATTGACTATTTTTACAAGTTTCATCACTAACATACTGAAATGAAGGGAAATTGCCACTGAGTTTCTTTGTAAGCTGAGAGACCCCACTGAGAGATTTTTATTTTTTGTTTTTTTATATTTAAAAACCAAGAAAGTAAACTAAAATTGCATTGTCTTTTTGAAAATTATTTGGTTTTTCCTAAAAAATATTTGCTAAAATATGGTTTTCTGTTAGAACCCAAGTCTACACATTTAGGTTAGATATTTTTCTTCTTAATACTTTACATCTTTTCAGAAATACTAATATTTATAATACACACGTACACACATAAGTATAAATATTTATAAGTAAAAATATGTATGTGTGTGTGCATATATACACATATTTATATATAATGCATGTAGATCTGTGTATAAATCTAGCAATAATTATGAAAATATAGTAATTATAACAATCTAGCCTTGTCACAATAAGATAAAGCATTCATTTGTTAGAAATAAGGTTGTTTGTTTACTTTTTAGAATTAAATTTGCTTTTTTATTATAAGAAAGAGAATAAAAGGTATATCTCTACTTTAAAATGTATATACTTAAAAACATATAATGAGTCAAAGGGGTAAAGATACTTTCTAGACAGGAATTCCAATATTGGTCTTGTCTCTGAAACATATTTTATGATAGAACTATAATACTAATGAAGTCATCAATATTTTGGTGTTAATCATATCAAATCTTACATGGTTACTAAATTTTTTACTCTATTGATTTACAAATGTATATATTTCCACAAATATGAAGTTATTTTATAATTTTATAAAATCCTACTTTTGTGATTTTTTGCTGTTTTACTATTAAAACATGTTGATTTCATGGCAATGGAGAGTAGAATAGTGTTTACTAAGTCTGGGAAGAGTGGGGAGAAGAAAAGAGAGGTCGGTTAATAAGTACAAAAATATGGTTAAATAGAATAATTTCTACTGTGTAATAGAACAGAAGGTCTCTTAATAGTTAACAATAATTCACTGAGTATGTCAAAATAGCTAGAAAAGAAGACTTGGAATACTCTTAACATGAAGAAATGATAAACGTTTGAGGTGATAGATATCCAGTTTATCCTGATTTTATCACAACATAATATTTGCACATATCAAAATTTCACATGTATCTCATAAACATGTACAATTATTGTGTATCAGTAAAAATACTTTTTAAAAGCTAAAATAGAAATATGTATTTAATTTAAAAGTAGATTATTTATGTATGTTTTTAACAGAATTTATGAAATAGCATTGTAAATAAATAGTAGCAAACAGGAAAAATTATGGAATTGTGAATTATTTAGATAGAAAACTTAAAATTCTTGAAAAAATAAACTTTACTTATTGAATTTTTGTGTCTGTATTATAAATTTAGAAAAAGTAAACAATAATTCATCTTTCAAAACCATTATAGATAATCAATAGGTTTAGAAATTAAAAACATATTATATAAATATTAGATTTTAAAGAGACATAAAGCATAATAACTTTTAATAAATAATTCACTAACATTTTGTTTGCTTGCTTTCTCTTGTTTGTCATAAACTAGTTTGTATCAATGAAATACTTGAATTAGTCTATGAACTAGTTTTAATATTTTATTATAAAACTTCATAAATTACAATATACACATGTAACCATATGGGAATATATGTTACCATGCTAATTACTACTTTTCATGGTAAATAAATAAATAAATAAGAAACAGTACATTTTAACAGGAAACAATACATTTTAACATAACTAATAGTTAAACATATGAAGTGATGCTAGAATGTCAACTTAACGTTTGAATAAATGTGTTCACATTGTTATTTTAATGAATGGCCAAAATGATATTGAAAACTCAAAATGATATTGAAATGATATTTATAGCACAATAATATGGATGATATATATTCATTGAGTATCCAGAGAGAACACATTCATATATAAACTCTTATCAATTTTAACTCAAATTTAATTTCTTTTCAGATGTGAAAGAAAAGTTATTATATGTCTACTCTGTTTTCACATTCTGTGCTAGCGCCTGAGACTTTATGAACCTTGAGTTCTGATCCCATTTTAGGAAGTTTACTTTATGGGCAGGTCCTAGTGATAGTGATAGCAAAACAGAAGGGCTAGGGATGAAAAGAAAGAAATTTCATGTAAATTGCAAAGGGTGGCTTTTCCAACTATTAATTATCAGTCTTAAGAGTTTATTTAGATAAAAGCTGGTCCAGTGCGTCAGGAAGCTTACTCCCTCACATGCGTTCCTTTTCTTCTCTTTGTCGGTTCTAGAGAATTTCAATTTTAAATCACTGCTTTGAGATGAAGTCTAGTTTGGCAAAGTGGCTAATTGACAGGATCTAATTCATCCTATAACCTCTGCTTGTTGAGCTGAAGTCATTCCTGGAAGATAAGCACTTTCTAATTTCTAAGTCAAAAATACCTTAGCATCACCTGCATGAAAAGTTCTAGATTCGTCTGTAAACCAAATAACATCAGCATTAGCAAGTGGGGAGGGACAAGTGGGGGTGTCTCTCAGGACCATTCTAGGAAAAAGAATCTGGTTGGTTAAGAATATAGAATCATGAAGTGTTTTGCATGAGTGCAGAGGCAGAATATGATGGGATTTAGATTAATACTTCTGAAGATTGTCGTATGGAGAGAAGAAAGAACTTCATAAAAATCCAGTCTACTAGTAGAATACTGTTATATGTGTGCAGGTTTCGAAGGACTTCTGCAAAATGAGAATGCATGCCAATGAGGGGTGATCCCAGTGCTCCCTTTTCAGTACTCTTATTAGCCCTGAAGTAGCAGTTACTGCTTTTACTCAAGGGGGTAATATTTTAGCCACAGGATCTAATTGTTGACCTCAGCATCTTGCAGGTCTATGTTGATCTCCATACGTTTGAGTCAGAACTTTCAAGGTGTTTTCTGATTTTCATGAACAAATAGTGAGAATGAAATGCTATAATCTGGATGCCCCAATGAGGGGAATTTGTAAGATGCTTCTTTATTTTCTTCCAATGTTAATTGATTTTCCTTTGTCCATTCCAAAGTGTCTGTTTTATCTTGTTTTAAAAAAAATATATAAAAGTTGAGTGTTTTAAGTTCGGAATCCAGTTTCTGCTATATCCCTAAAACGTTCTCAGTTTTTTCTTAGTTTGGAGGATAATGAATGCTAATGGTCCTTGAATTATATCTTTTTTTTATTAAATCATAGCTGTGTACATTAGTGCAATCATGGGGTACAGTGTGCGGGCTTCATATACAATCTGAAATATTTTCATCAAACTGTTCGACGTAACCTTCATGAGATTTCTTGAATTCTATCTTGATTGATGAATTTAACTTCTATTGATATTGGGCAACCTAAATATCTTGTTTTTGATAGAATCATTGTTTCTTGAGGTCTTGTGTCCCTCTGGAGCTAACTGTTGTAATAAATCAGTTCTACCATCTATACAAGTTTGCTTATCCCATATGAATAAAAGTAAATCATCTACACACCGTATGAAGGTGGACTTCTTAGGAAAGTCAACATTTAAAAGTTCTACTTTTCATACTCATGAATAAATTGAACTGTCAGTATATTTCTGAGGCATGTCCATGTGCATTTTCTGTATTTCCAAGTACAGGTGAAAAGAAATCGACTACTCTTTTCCACAGAAATGCTAAAGAATGTGCCACATAGATCTATTTTCATCAACAAAACCCCTCACCTTTAGTTGATGTCAATCAACAACATAAGGGGTTGGTACAACTAGGTGGAAAGGAATGAATATTTTATTAATTGTTCTCAGATCCTGCACCAATCTTCCTTGTCTTCTACTGCCCAGTTGTCTTTTGGAAAGAATTGAAGTGTCATTATACTTGGGCTTGTACAAATAATAATCAAGTCTCTTTTTACATAATCCAAAATTGTAAGTCTCATCCTTTCTAATACCTCTGATCTTACAGGGTATTGTGTAAGGTTTGAATAAAGTTGTGATGGATCTTTTTATGTTTTCATTGAAGCAACTGAAATAAATTTTCAGATATCAGTGCATGATTTTGGCCACAATTGAGCAGGTACTATTTTTAATAGCTCCTATAATTTTTCTTAATTTAACAGTGTTGTTTCCTTCATGATAATTTGAATTGCAATTTGTGAATTGAAAGTATCAGATTTTTATGTTTTTTTTCTTGAGATAGAGTCTCACTTTGTTGCCCTTGGTAGAGTGCCATGGTGTCATAGCTCACAGCAACCTCAAACTCTTGGCCTGAAGTGATTCTCTTGCCTCAGCTTCCCAAATAGCTGGGACTACAGGTGTCTGACACAATGCCCAGGTATTTTTAAAGTTGACCTCTTGCTTTGGCTCAGGCTGGGCTCCTACCTGTGATCTCAGGAAAATCCACCTGTCTCAGCCTCCCAAGTGCTAGGATTATAGGCGTGAACCACTGCTCCCACCTCAGGCTTTGAAATTTTTTTTTTTTTTTTTTGGTTTTTTGAACTAAATTCATTCTATTTTCCCTTTTAATTCTAAATATAATTTTCTCCTTTTGAGAGAAATTGGTATGGGTATTATATAATTCTAAAAAGTCTCTCCCTATCAAAAGGATGGGGCTGTTGTTTTAGTTGTACACATATGGTCCAATTTGCTTATATTCTATGTTTAACTTTTCTTTCCTTTTCTTCCTTGGTTTTGATAGGAGACATTTGACTCACAAAATTAGCTAGATCATAAGTTTCAAAGGGAGCACAACTGGGATATTGTCTAGTTATATTTTCCAATTCTCTGTGGAATCCATTTATAAAATTTGTGTTAAGAAGATTATCATTTTGGTGGTTAGGATAACTGTCTTCTGACTGGTCTGCATATGGTTTAGATAGTGTTCAAATTTTTCATAGTATGACATTGTAGACTTATGAAGAATATTTTTGGCATTACTATATTTTGTTCTATTCAACTACTCTTGTAAAACTAAAATGATAGCATCTAGTAAAGCTTTAGCACTATTATAGTCTGGCTAAGAATGTGCTTCAGACTAAGGGAAGTCTTCTAGAAGATTCCTATAATTTCTCTTTGCTCTCCAATCTTTGAGTTGTTCATACTGACATGTGGACCAAATGACATAAATCAAAGAATCTAGAGTCATAAGTTCACATGTTAATTTGAATTTTCTAGAAAATTTGATGGGGTGCTGAAGAGAATCAAGAAATTCTTTAATTATTAAGTTCCACGTTTGAATAGGATTAGTAAACCAAGGCAGGTTTGCCTCTTCTAAACACAGAGGGTTCTCAAAATGGAGCCAGAACATCAGAGAGAGGAGGTGAAGGAGGAAGAGGAGATAAGTGTAGACAAGAAAGTTCTGACAAGAAAGGAGGACCTGAAGAAGGGGGAGACGTTTAGGGAGTCTGTTTCAACTCAGAAATTGTTTTAGTAATCTTTTGTTTTCCTCTTGCAATGAAAAGATTTCATCATAACCTCTTTTAGAAGTTTCTAGGCAACATTGAAAATATCTCTCCCAGTTATTTTATTCTATTTTAGAGCTGCATTTTTAAAATGGCACACACACATAAAGTAATCTAGGTGTTACGAAAGTATTTCATTTTGGCCACTGGCAATTTGAGGTCATCATGAATAATGTGAGACCATTTTTTCTAAACGTTTACATGAAGAAGTATCGTAAATATTAAGTATTAGACAGGGATCCAACTGGCATTTCTACTGGAAGAGGTCTCCTTAAAGAGAAAGTTTCAATTTCAGAAGTATAATTGCCTATAATTTATTTTTATTTTTATTTTTGCAAAATAAAATATTAGCACTTTTTAAATTTTTTTGTTAAGTCGTATCACATAGATCAGGTATACATTAATGCATTTC
The DNA here is from genome assembly GCA_963574655.1 of Perodicticus potto. NCBI lineage: Eukaryota > Metazoa > Chordata > Mammalia > Primates > Lorisidae > Perodicticus > Perodicticus potto. The sequence goes on from CAUYRH010100839.1 coordinate 17,807, forward strand.
TGGGGTAAAATGTTCTGATTTTACATACAATTTGGAATGCTTATATCGAACTAGTTAATATATCCTTCACCTCATTTGCTTAATTGTTGTGTTAAGACATTTATGTTCTCTATTTAATATATTAGACATGTACCCTTGCATGCATATTGCCTATGATTTAAACTTTCCTTGCCAGTGATCAAAAAGCCTAGTTGGAGGTGATTTGGGTAAAGTATGCTATTATGAGAATAGCTCTTAAAAACTGTCACCTTTGAGTCAGTTCTTCCCATTCACATGTCTTTTTGGTCACAAGAGACTTGAGTGCTTAAGTGATCAGCCTTTATGTGTTTCCACCAAATGAAGTAAGTTTCCTATATGTTCTTATTAAGAATCTCCCTGTGAGATCTTTTCACATCAAGAATGATAAGTTCCAACAATTCCACAACACCTTTGTCACCTAAGAGTCCTTTCACCCAGTTAGAACAATGTTTCTTGTCCTCTGCACTTATCCTTATACAGACGTTTTTATAATTTTGGTTAGAAGAAGAAAGTTTAGACTTGTCAATTGAACTAAACTTTAGAATGTGGCCAGTTTTAAAGATTATACATTTTTCCCCTTAAGACACAAAGATTCGCTTATTTTTTCAAAAAGAAACTGTTTTCTCTATGACCAAAATTTCAAAGAAGAGAAAAGGTTGAAAATTCTAAGAAATTTCCCAACAAAACCTTACCCTCTGAGAAAAATAAAAATCACAAATTTGCAGTTAGCAGATTCCATAGCAGACAAAGCTCCTACCTCTCACTTGAGCTTCAGTTCCAACCCTGTTGAGTTAGGAATGTGCAATAATCACATAATGACTGAATCACAATCACGCTGGGAAATCTGAACCCAAACCTTACCAAAGATGCTATTGAGTCTGACAAGGTCATATGGACAAAGTTACCCATGCTTGTGTCAGGGGTCGTTTGTCAGTGAGGTGGCAGGAATCACTGAAGGTTCACTTCATGTTGTTTTTATGTTCTCCAAAACGTATATTAAATAATGAAATTTGGAAAATATTAAGTATAGCATTTATTCTAGTGCAAATTTTAGGACAGCCATCTAAGAGACACTGACTCCAAACAAATGAGATCAGCATTTCAAAGAAGGGAAGTTTAAGTGCCACTCATATAGGCAGAAACAGACAAGTTTTACCAAGATTACATTTTTCTTAACAAGGTCAGCATACATGGATTGCTACAAAAGTTTTGAGACAGATTGCCTTATGGTCCATTATTTCACTTCCAAGAAATGGAGGCGACAGAGTGCTTCCTGATTCTCCCTGGCAAATTTCAACTTTCCCAGCTTATTGGTGCTGCTAGGAGTGCTTCCGTTGTTTCCATCTGTGCAGATTTCATATTTCTTAATTTCTTTTTTTCTTATTGTCCCACATATACATTGCAGAGATTTGATTGGTTACTGATTGCTGCATTCTAAAACAGGTTACTATGAGGAAAAGTAACGTCTGGGGGGTTTTATCTTTGGTTCCACTTGGTCTTCCTAGTTACTTACAGGAATAATGGGCAGCAGTTACAGTTACATGCCCAGTGACTCTGGTGGCATAGCCACATTTTCTCAAGGATCAGGGAAATTTAAAGTTCCAACAGTTTTATGTTTGAATTAATTTCACAAACACGTGTATTAAATCCAAAGCAAAAGAAGTTATCTCAAAAATATTGAACAGAATTAGATGTTAGGCCCATGCACCTCATAAATGAGTAACTACAAAGTAATCATGAACAGAAATAGTTACTCTTTAATCAATCATAATTGTTAGTAACTGCACTGGAGAAAACAGAATCCATGTTAATAGCGCTGATAAGCCCTGTTCTAACACAGAGTTGTTAAATGCATAAGCAATATGTGATGGTACTTGTCTCCTGTACTAAAATAGCACAATAAGATCCTGAAGAGAGTGTGTTAATTTAGGAACATGGAAACCTGGATTCTTGTTCTATTTTTTCTACACTGCGGCATTTTTCTTTTACATATCATCTTATTTCTCTGTGCTCTACTTTCCTTATCTATAAAATAAAATTCTCAGTGATCTTATATTTGGTTATTTTAAAAGTATCTTTTATTTCCCAGAAAATAAAACCTTGCTATTATTTGATTAAATTAGATTGGTGCTATGTTGTAATTTCAAACACTTGATTAAGGATTAAATATGAGTGACAACAAGTCAAGTTAATGTTTCCATGACAGTCACTTCAGGAAATGCAAAAATAAGTCCATTATAAACACAACATTATCCTTTCTACAAAGATTATTCCAGAATGTTGTACTCTGAAGATAAACTCGGCAGTGATATAATGACATGAAACCGTATCATGAAAGTATGAAAATCAGTAATCATTTTGCTCTAGATATTTCCAGTGATTAAGCTATATGCAAATAATACTACCATTTTTAAGATGTAAGTATGACAAAGTGAAGTTTACCTAATAAAAAATGTCTATGATTATTAATACACATATACAGAAAAAGGTATTTAATTCTATCATCTAAGTTAACTTTGATAAAACAAAATTGTAGCTAATTTTTAAGTCATTAGTCATTGATATCAATTCTATTTTCCATTAAGCCAGCATTGACTGTCACTTCTACTGATGTTATTTAATCATTAAAGCTAATGTCACTAATAGGCTGGAGCCACTTACTTTTATCCATGTCATCCTTGGAGGGACCTAAAATTGACATTAGCACCAAAACCTTTTTCAGCTGGCTTAGTGAATTATATTTTTACAATGAGAAGAAAGCTGGGGTCCACAACAGTTTAGAAATTAAATCCATAGGTGCACTTCAGAGTGAGAAAACTTCTAGGTCAGAGGCAGGTACATAAACCCAGATAATCCAGTGTGAGTTTTTAAATATCTGCATGGGTAAAAGTATAGTCTATCGTTCTCACGTTGTTTATATACACAAAATAAAATTGTTAGCTTAATGCATTAATAAAGTTTAGAATATTAGTTATTAATATATTGGATATGTATTATATGCAAAGATTGTCTACTTATTTAATCCAAACTTATAAAATAGCGGCAGTTGCTTAATTTAGTTCTAAATTTAGGTGAGCATGAAATATGTCATTCTATATCATTCCTTATTTTTATATACCTAAACATATTTACCTTTATCCCAAATCCAACAGGAGAAACAAAACACGATTTTCTCTCATGGTTTCATCCATGTTCCCTGGCCACTTATAGCAGTATCTAAGAGTGACATCATCGAAGTGGGGTGGTAGTAAGTATTTTTTCCTCAATCAATTATATTCTATTCAGTTTCATCCAGATTATTATATATTTGTAATTATTATTATTGTTGGGAATTCATTGAGGTTACATTGGATACAAAGAACCAGGTTACAATGATTGCACCTGTTAGGTCAAGTCTCTCTTATAATTGTGTCCTGCCCCCAAAAGGTGTGTCACACATTCCCCTCCCTTCTTCCCTCTCTCTGTTCTTCTCTTCCCCCACCTCCTCCCTCCTTCCCTCTCTCTAGTTTCCCCTTCCTTCACTTCTGTCCTTCCTTCCTTCCCTCTCTCTACTCTCCCATTTCCCCACCCTCCACTGTGTACTAGGTCATTAATTTTCCTCATATCAGAATTGAGTACATGGGGTTCTTATTTATCCATTCTTATGATTTATGGCAGCTCAATTTACAATTGCCAAAATGTGGACTGATGGGCGGGGCCTGTGGCTAAAAGGAGTAGGATGTCAGCCCTATATACTAGACGCGGCAGGTTCAAACACAGCCCCGGTTAAAATTGGCAAAAAAAAAAAAAAAAAAAGAAAAGAAAAGAAAAGAAAACGAAAAGAAAAAGACACAGCCTAAATGCCCACCAACCCAGCTTATTATCTTAACATGTTCATTTACGTTTCATTTTTTAAAAGTTTTAAATTGCAGAATTACATGAGAGATGAAAATGTTCAGTTCAATAAAGTTGTTTATTTAATAAGGAAGCCAAAACCATAGAGAAAAACTCATTTACCTAAAAATGCAATAAGATGAGTCACATCTTAGCAGTGTATGGACACTTAGTTTTATCTTTCCATTGTTATCACTTTGTCACTCTTAGCCTTTCAATTAAGATGAAATAACTAGCAGGTTGTTTACAATGTCAGGATATATTTCTTTTTCTTGGATTATGTACTACACATAGAGGAGTTTACGATCTTCACATTATACTTGTAAAACAAAGTTTGTGTCACACAGAGTTCCTTCAGTGATTGAGTAGGAATAGTCCAGCACTGTATGAGTAATGTGAGGCCAGGCGTGGTGGCTGACACTTGTAATCCTAGCACTCAGGGAGGCCAAAGTGGGCAGATTGCTGGAGCCCTGGAGTTTGAGACCAGCCTGAGCAAGAATGAGAACCTGTCTCTACTAAAAATAGAAAACCTAGCTGTGCATAGTGGCATATCCCTGAGGATGGGATGTGGTCCATAGAGGTCCCATCTACTGATGAAGCTGAGGATAGAGGATTACTCAAGCCCAGGAGATTAAGGTTGATGTGAGCTATGATGATGCCAATGCACTCTACCCAGGGTGACATAGTGAGACTCTGTGTTAATGAATAAATAAATAAATACTAAAAAAGACACAATTAATTTATTTCATTTCACCTATTACAATTTAGTTTTATAGGGGTTTTTTGTTGGTTTTTAACACAAAATATTTTATATTTTAGAAGGCAGTATTCAATGAAATAGCAAAAATCCTCCTAAGAAATATCTCCTTTCCTGGAGATATTTGTTAATGTCTGTTTCTGTAATATTGAAAAACATGAGAAATTTATCTTTCCTCAAAAGAACAAAACTGCAACAGTTTAATGCATCATAATAACAGAGTTAGTGTCAGATCCAAATGTTTGTATGTATGTGTGTGCTGGGGTAACACAACTTTGCTAAATAATTATTTTTTGCTGCATAGATATATTGAGTTGTTAAATTTAGCTCTAAGTGATGATTTATTTGCTCAAAAATACTGACTGTTTCTAACTCATATAAATTGTTTAAATTGTATGTTATTTAAAATATATTAAAATTAACTGGAATGTGTTCGTGCCACTTTATTTTTCTGAAAGTAAAATGAACAATTATTCAAAAGCACACTTACTGAAGAAAGTTTGGCTATTTCATTGTCACCAATTGTTCTCATTCTTGAGTTCAGAAAATCTAATGTACAGTTTTTATAAATTATGCTTCAAAACTCTTAGCTGACTAACATTCTTTTGTGTTTTCCCGGGATGATTTAAAATTAGTCCATGAGAAGTAACTCTCTAATGATGGAAGACATTGAAAAGGAAGCTTTGTTGTACTTCTTTTAATTTTAATCAAGCTGAGTGTTCATTACTAGGTACGGAAATTTACTTTTTCTAAGTAATGAAAAATATTTTCACGTCAAGTTAAGTCTCTCAGGTAGTAATGTCAGATTCCTAATGAAATAAGAATAATATTAGGCTTACAAACCGTTTCAAATAAACTGTAAGCGATGCAATGACTATGACCATGTCTGACATATTTAAGAAATACATTTAATATACATGACATGCATTTGATTAAAGCACTTGTCCTTTTTACATACTTTCCTCTAAAAAGCAGCTAAATAAAGGTCACCTAAGAATTGGATTCTCAGCTGCTTTAAAAAGTTTTACTGATTGATAGTAACTGACAGCAAAAACCAAAAGGAAGTTCAAAAAGATTTCTCAGTAAAGGATGTATGCAGATTGATGTCTGTTGTGAATGAAGCATTGACAGTGACATCAAGAAGATTAGTATCTTCCCTATTCCTTTTCTGATTTCTTAAGGAACAAATACTGTTTTTGAATATCAGGATTGCAGAGGTGAATAACTGAAAGATTAATACATACACACAGTGGGAGTGTCTGATTTTACAGACCCACAGTAGGAATGTCTGATTTTACATACCCACAGTGGGAATGTCTATCTCCAGTCTACCTTGTACCTCTACACCACCTCTCTCCTCCCCTGCTTACATTTTATATTAAAACATAGATTTCACTATAATCTTACATGTTCTTATAACTTGTTCCCTCTAATTGAGGGAACTCAATTACTCCCCTTGCCAGGAATTTTTTTTGATCAATTTTCTTAATGTTAGATATCTCTTATTTCTTAACATTGTTATTAATGGATATTTAACATTTTTAACACAATAAATACATGTATTGATCGTCCAAGTTATTTAAAACAAGTTCTAATTCTATGTTAGTATTTTTCTCCCTGGCACATAGAGATGCTCAGGGCCATTCCAGTTATGGCACACATAGTTATTTTGGGTTATTTATTTTCCTAAGTGAATATTATACCTCATGAGTCTTATTTATACTGCTGTCTCTTTACCACTGTAACTTACTTAAAGCATCACAGACACTTTCCTCTAAATTAATTTTATATATGATAAAGTATAAGTCTTCTATTGAAATTTATTTTCAATATAAATTCAAAACACCATTTTTCATGCACAAGTTCTTACCATGACGTTTTCCTTACTAGCTGGTTAATATTATTCTTTATTTTAACAAACAGTAGAGGCAAAGGAGACTGTTGCTCACAATATAACATAGTATTGGTTTTTAATACAAAACAAATTTTTGGAATGAATTTTGCTCTCAATAAGGAAGGATAGACCTGCATTTTCAATAAAAGAATGCATATTTGTTTAAGTCACATTACTCTTAGCTGAGGTAATGTCCATATGTACTAGTGTGTAGCCATATTTGTTGGCTAAATTAATTGTTTTTCAGACTGCAGATTAGCTACCCCCATGAAGTTCTTCAAATTTCATTCCCTCTTTGGATGTAGACAGGAAATTGTCCTCAAATCTGGTACTGTCCCTTTTGTTGCTATAAAAAGGGAAGATACTCTGTGGTTTGAAAATGTCTAGTGCACTTCACGAACTCCATACACTGTAGAGCCAGTCCTGGGCAAAGTAACTTGGGAAAGAAGCAATTAAGGAGAATCATTCTAAAGACCAACATTCCAATTTTTTTTTTTTTTTACTCCAACATTAATCCTGTACTATAAAAGTGTTGAGTTATCTCAGCTGTATGAGATATACAGTATTGGAGTTTTGATTTATTTTAACATAAATTTCATTTTTGCTTAGACAATCAGATAAACAAATATTGTTACAAACTCTACTGCTGATATATGCAGAATAAATTTTTTTATTAAAACACATTTCATTTAAAAACAAAGTAAAAATGGGGTCCAGCAAACTAGGACTATAAATGTCCCCCACAAGGGGCTAGAGGCAATGAGAGGAAGCATATAGTGAAGCCATGTTTGTTTTCCCAGAAACAGTAAGTCATTGCCTATGTTTTAATATAGTGTGAGGAGCGGGGTAGAAGAGAAGGAAAAAGGAAAGGGAACATGAAAATAAAGGAGACTGGAGAGAAAAAATGTTGCTGTGTTCCTATTTCAGTGTTAATCTCTGAACCATTCATCCCTGTCATCCTGATATTCAAAGACAGTATTGGTTTCACAAGAAGTTAAAAAGGAATATAGAAGGTACTAATCTTCTTGATGTAACTGTCAAGAAAACAATTCCAAAGGCTTCATCACAGCTGGGTCCACTTCTGGTAGAGTTACATGTTGCAGTGTACAAATTGGCGTGAACAATTTTTGTTTAGTTTTCTTTCACCTTCACTCTGGGAAGTCTTCTTTGGAAGTGAACCTACACTGAAACAAAAATTTGCTAAATAGATCTAGTCTTCTTTAGTGCGACATGAGAAAGGAAGTGCCAAGAAAGCAAAGAAAAATCTAGAAAGTGGTAAAACATCAGGTTGCATCATTTCCAAACAAGTTTGCGGCACAGATGATCACTTTTCCTGGAACAATAACAACCAAAAAAGAAAAAAAAACGTAATTAAAATTTCTCTCTGGGAGAGTTACAATAAACTTTGTATTATTGACGCATATAAAATCAGCAGTTAAAAAGGATCTCTGCATTTACGGTTTGCAAAAATGTCTAATTTATGTTATATTACATGTTATGTGCATACATATATATACACATGAAAATAAAACCCACTATATCCCCAAAAGTTCATCAATCAGACTTAAATGGGAAGAATCCCTCCTGCTTTATCAATGTTCTTGCTACTCCCAACAATTTTACTTTCACATGCTATTGGGGTATATTACTGTAGTTAAAGTCATAAAAGAGAAATAAATCATTGTTAGTTAATTAATAGGGTTTGTACATTCAAAATACCTATACATGAAACTGATGGCTTTGACAAATCCTAATTTGAATATTTAGATAGTTAATTAAGCGTATAGTAAATAGCTGCTAAATTTTCTTTTAATATTGAAATATGGACTCAGTAAGGTCATCAAATTTGCTCACCTGTACAAATATCTTTGGTCTTTTTTAAGTGAGCAGACAGATCCCTATGTGCAAAGCTGAAGAAATCTATTTTTATGCATTATATTAAAATAATGACAAAAGTCAGGGGTAATGCTGAAAATAGAATGTTCCTCCTCACAATTTTCAGGCAAAAATATTACCATTTAATACTGCCTCCTAAATGTAACTAAAATGTAAGGTAGTCTTCCTTAGTATGAAATAATTAAATGGAAGAGTGTTTTCTGCCATTAACAATTTCACTGAAATCCTACTATCAATATAAATACATATTACTCAAAAAATAAGATTTAAAACAGGCATTAGTCTATAATAAGGACCCCCAAGTGCTTTCTTTTTAAATCATAACCATCCTGTCTGTAATTAATATAAGTTTATTTCATCTATACTAAATTTAGTCATTTTAAAAGAAGATTTTCCCTGACTCCCAAAATATGCATTTATCAAATTTGTCTTGAATCCAATTGTGTGGAAAAGTTATGTTGTGACTATTTATTTATTTATTTATTTATACAGACTCTCACCCTGTTGCCCCAGGCTACAGTGCCCTGAAGACAACCTAGTCCACAGCAACATTGAACACCTGGGTTCAGGAGAATCCTCCTGCCTCAGCCTTCCTAGTAGTATATATGAACAACTAACTACATGAGAAATTTAAAATTCAAATAGCATCATACAATAATACACTAATAGAAAGCAAGAAAAATGCAAACTGTAGAAAACTCCCTGCATTATAAAAGACAGTTAAAGTGATTGTTTTTTGTATGTTCAATTTAATCTCAAAGGCTAATGATAAATAAGAGTCTCTTGAATATTACATATAGACTTGTAATGACAAAGGCTTACTTTTTCTCCAAGGTAAAAAAGAAATACTTTTTTGAGTGTTCAGATTTTCTCTGTATGTTCATTACATTTTAAGATAATTGATTAATTTAATTCTTATAATAACACTATTAAGTAGGAAGCTTCTCTTTGCAGATAAGGAAACCAAAGCAGAAGGAAGTTGTTATCTATCTAAAGATAGATTCTTCCTCAGTGGCAGCTTTAGGGTTCGAACAGAGTTTAGCTCCCAGAGACCAACTTTTGCTCAGTATGTGTTTTATCTTTCATTGTTTTATACTGGACATTTTTGTAAATTAATTTGGTTTCATTACCTCAAAAGAAGAAGTAACCAAATCTTTGGGAAATTTCAGAAATATGTAAAGGAGATGAGAGGAGTATAGGAAAATAGGGAAGTTTATAGAAGACAAAGTTTAAAACAACTCACCAAACAAGAAAGCAACAAAACATTAAAAGTTTGTTGTTATTTGTTTTTACAACACTTAAACATTTTAAATTTAAAACTTAATTTTCAACTAAATTATAGAATGAAGTAATTTAGCAACCACTTTTTTTTTGGTTTCTGATTTTTCTAGGTATTAATTTCATTGATTTTTAAATAGCACTGCACCTGTTCAGAAGAAAAATAGCCATCTTGAAAGTATATAAATGACCGTGATAAGGTTTCAAGCTTCCCTCTGAAAGACAATTTACTTTCACTACCAAAGTAAGGTAAAGAATTGATCAATTCAGATCTTTGCTTATAATTAAGCAATTAAGAAACCCAATGTCAAACAATTTTAAAGTTATTATTATTATTTTTTTTTTTGAGACAGAGCCTCAAGCTGTCACCCTGGGTAGAGTGCTGTGGCATCACAGCTCACAGCAACCTCCAATTCCTGGGCTCAAGCGAGTCTCTTGCCTCTGCCTCCCAAGTAGCTGGGACTACAGGCACCCGCCACAACGCCTGGCCATTTTTTTTTTGGATGCAGCCGTCATTGTTGTTTGGCGGGCCCGGGCTGGATTCAAACCCGCCAGCCCAGATGTACGTGGCTGGCGCCTTAGCCTGTTGAGCCACAGGCGCCGAGCCAATTTTAAAGTTATTTAAATGAGGAAGTTGAGGGAAATTTTATGGTTTTTGTCTTTTCTTGTGTTTTTTTTTCTAATAATGTAGGCATAACCTTTTCCTCCATTGTTTTTACTGCTTTAATATTAAGGTGGCTGATGAGACAGCTAGGATTTTTGAAATTTATGTAGAACAAAGGCTATTATTATAAAAGAAGGCTATTAAGAATACAGGCTGTTATTATAAAAGAAAACTCAGTGCACTGTACAAAGCATTGAAAATCTTGACTTGTACAGAAAAGCTGTGGTTCCTGATGTAAAAGCCGGCTGAACTTAAAGAGAAGATGACATTCCTAGATTCGGAAAATGAGAGAAAGAAGGAGCTGCAGATGAAATAGCAACTTTTCCAAGAAACCAACAGGTGCATACAGATCACAGATATGCTAGGTGGCTGGAACACAGGATCTACAGGGAAATACAAGAGCTGCATGTGGAAGTACAAGGCAGATCTGGGTCAGCTTTGGTAACATGCTACATGGTAAGACTTTATCCAAAGGTCTTGACTTAGGTTGACTTTAATGATCTTTGTTTTAGGAAAGAAATTTCGTGATTGAATACATTTAGCAAGGACACCTTAATGGTGAGCCTTAGACTAAAACAAAGTGGAAGCACAAATAATGACAAATTATTTCCTATTCCTGGTTGACAACTGGCATTTTATCTTTAACAACCGAGAAAGAGTGATTTATGGGAAACCTTTTAGATATCATTCTTATATATTTCTCCCCAGCTTGTGATCCCTGAATTGTTCCTAAATTACTATTTCTGCTTCAACTTTTGGTCTATTGTCAGTTTCAGAGTATGTTACACTTTGCTGCTATCCCTACGAATATTTTAATTTCTGACATGCTAATTCATCTAATTTCAAAACTGGCTGACACACAGAAACACTTCAGAAAAGTTACAGAGAGTCTCATGTCGGGGTCACTGGTTCCGTTCCATGCATATCAGTAGCCACTATTATCAGATAAAATAATCAGAAAAATGTGGAATGTGCTTTTTATGCCTGCGTGCTATTTCCTGCTCTCTACCCTTGCAAAACTCAGAAACACTTCACATATTTTTCAGTTAGCCCACTCATGACTAAATGAAGTATGTTGGCTAGACTGTTCTAGAAATTTCAATTGTTTCTTTTATTAAAAAACATATACTTCTATGGTTCTTTTCACATACTTTCAAAAAGACACAAACAAACATAACTCATGGGACAATTCAAATAACCCAAAGGACTACCCTCCTGTTTTAAGTTTGAATTCCTTTCAAATGAAATCTTATTTTGATCTTTTTCAATTCTGAGGATACGAAACACGAATGTTGCTTCTCAGGTACATTATTTTAGTCTAACAGCTATCACGATAATGATATGCAGAAAAATTACCGTTTGAAAAAAATCAAATAAAAATTGACTCATTCTATTTTTTTCATATTTCTTTTTGTCATACATTATCTTTTAAAATCATCTTTGCTCTATTATATCCACTATCGACTATAGTTTTTACTTGATTTTCCTTGATCATTAATTGTATGTACACAGGAATGTGTCCTTGATATTTTCCTAGCATAACTTCAGCTCATTTCAGAAACATAATAAATGTTCATTTATCAGCACTCATGCCATATTTATATCAATTAGAGCTATTTCAAAATGCTGACACTTGAAAAAAGCATCAGATCACTGTGAACTAAACTCATATATAGAGTGCTCTGCCAAACTTATTTTCAAATGTAATTAATCTGGAAAATTACTAGCTTACTGAAAGGTTTAGTCTTCTACACTTCTGATATGTCAGTCCTATAGCCCATGAAATAAATCATAGTGACAATTTGAAATAAGCATTACTGATATAGTTAGGGCATCTTTCTGTAAGATAGAATTTTGCTGTCCTTTCTAGGAATGGATGCCATAAAACAAACCCCCAAATTACTAACCATAGATACACTTGCTCAAATGCTAAAATGCCCTTCATTCATTTACTGTGTCCCTACTATGTTTGGCAAGAAGTGGTGAAATCTAGTCTTATTCTATTACGTACATGATGCTATGACTATTAAAATGGCTGTTGTCAAAAAGACAAAATATCTGACATGTACCCTTGCAATTGCAAATTGTATATAAAATCAACACATTGTACCCCATAAATGCAGCAACGTACACAGTTACAATCTAATAAAAAAGGACAAAATATAACAACTGTTGACAAGGGTTTGAGCAATGGAGCCCTTTCATAATGTTAGTAGAAATTTAAATTGGTATAGTCTTTATGGCAAACAGTACTGAGCTTTCTCAAAAAATTAAAAATGGAATTGCCGTATGATCTAACAATCGCAATAGAGAGATATAACCAAGAGAATGAAATCAGTATCTCAAAAAGATTACCGCCCTCCCACGTACATTGTAGCATTTTTTCATAATAACCAAGATATGAAACAACTTAATTGTCAAGAGCTGAATGGATAAAGACAATGTGGAAAACATATGCATACATACACACACGCGCGCACGCACACACACAAAATTGTGTCTGTATAATGAAATATTGGTCACCCACGAAAAAGAAAAAAAAATTGCCATTTGCAACAAAATGGGTGAACCTGGAACGCACTATGATGCATGAACAATACGATGGGGAACGGGGTGTGGGTGGGAAGGGGTGGGAGAGGGTGGGGGGAGAGACGATAAAGGGTGAGATCACACTTGTGGTGCATATGTGATGGGTCAGGAGAAATCTTCTAAATACGGATCAAAATTGTTTTCACATAGTAAATGAGAAAATATCATGAATGTTACATTAATCAGGTGGATAAAAATATCTCCGATTGTATGGGAAGCCCGCACACTGTACTCCAAGCTT